>JAKWJA010002499.1:30563412-30570912 GCA_027704765.1 Solanum habrochaites | reverse complement strand
ATATCTATCGCTTGTACCGGACGTGGCCGGGCCCCGATCCCCTAATGCTCACTACTTGTCGTTCATTAGCCTTCTTTTTATACAAGTCAAATCAATCATTAACAAGTAGATTAGGGGTTCTTTTCAAGATTTAAGATTCCATAGCTTCATCTGCTTGTTTATCCAAAACATATATATATATATAAGTCAACCATAGCATACATACAATAAGCATAAGAAGAACTAATAATACTACCCACACATATCATTTTCGCATTAAGAGTTACTACGAATAGTGTGAAAACCATAACCTACCTCCCCGACGAATCGTGATCAGCAAGCAATTCCTCAAATTTCTTGTTGTCCCTCTTTCTTCCTCCTCTCTCCTCTACTCTCTACTACTCGTCTCCTCTCTTTTTCTTCTTTCGTCGTTGTCGTTCTATTTTTCTTATTCAACAACCCTCTTTCTTTTACCCTAATGAGTATATATTAAGAAAGAAGATGGCAATATAACCCCACAATAACTTAAGGTAGCCTCTTTGTGAACCCCCCAGTAATTAGACTTATTACATTAACCCTCTAAACTTTATAATTAACGCAGAATATCAAAACGTCCTTGTAAAACTTGTAAAGAGAATCCGACCCGAACTGGGATTGCTTAGCCCGTGCGGGCCGTCGCGCCTGCGACGGTCCTACCTGCTTTCCGTCCAACCGTCAGAGGCAATTTCCAGTCAAAGATCTATGACGGTCCGTTCCCCTTGTTACGGTCCGTCCTGCCATTTCGTCGTGACGGTCAGAGAGTCATTTTCAGTGTACCCAATCTCAGAATTTTCTAAGTGTTTTGAAAACGACACTCTCCACGACGTCCGCGTGCCCTTGAACGGTCCGTCGTGGCCGCCTCACCTCTCCAGTTTTTCCAAATACAATCTGTTGTCTTCAACGACTAAACAGGTCGTTACACTAGATACCAATTTACCCATCGTTCGTCCCCAACGATCACAAGAGGAAAACAAGGGCGAAAAGGAAAATACCTGAATCTGTAACAGATGTGGTATCTTTCTCGCATATCTGCCTCCTTCTCCCAAGTGGCTTCGTTCAACCGGCGATCTCTTTTCTTCCATTGCACCCTTTAGGGATGCAATCTCTCTTTACCTCAAACGTGCGAACTTCCTCTATTAAAATAGCATACAGTTCCTCCTCATAGACAAAGTTCTCATCAAGCAAAACTTGAACCCAACGGATATGTAATTTCCAATCCCCATGGTAAATCTTTTCAACATCGACACATGAAACAACCGGATGTACTCCGGACAGTCCTGGGAGCAAGGCTAACTCATAGCCACTTCCCCTACTCGGTTTAAGTACTCAAAGGGTACGCCAATGTACCTTGGGCGTAGCTTGCCTTCTTTTACGCAACCGCATCATCCCTTTCATTGTTGACACTTTCAACAAGGACTTGGTCACCCTCTCATGACTCTAGTCTCTAACACCTTTTCGATCTCTGGCATATTCTTTTTGTCAATACTTCTACTTTGCGCCGCTAGAAGCTTTTCCTGAATGGGACTTCCCTTTCCTCTCCATCGAATCTCTCAAAGATCCAGTACCCCAAGGTCTAACCTTCGAATGCATCAAACCAACCAATGGGAGACCTACATCTCCTACCATACAATGCTTCAAAGGGAGCCATATCAATGCTTAGTATAGCTATTACTTGTAATGAAACTCCCGCTAAGGGTAAAGTTATCCCAATGGCCACCGAATTCTATCACACATGCACGATCTATCCGCCATAACTTGATCGTTCGCTCAGACTGACAGACCATCGGTCTAGGATGGAACGCTGTAACTAAGGTCCAACCTGTACCTATTCTGTCATTCATGTTTTCCAAAACCGAGAAGTTAATTCGTTACCGGTGGGTCTATCTGATATTTAATGATAGTGGAACTGCCGTGGCATCGAACACTTCTGAGATGTAAAGTTTGGCTACTTCTTCTGCATTGTAGTCACGTTAAACCGGCATGAAATGGAGCAGACTTGTTAACCTATCCCAGTCACAAATAGAGTCATAACCCGCCCAATGTCTTTGGAAGACCAACCACGAGTCATTGCGATTCTCTCCATTTCCAGTTCCGGATGGCATTCTCCTGAAGGTGTTTTCCTTCCGGGCCTCGTTGTTCATACTTTACTGTACAACTTTTGACTTTTGGCATAAAATCCACATGAATCCGCGCTTTCATGTCTTCTCCACCAAATTGTTGGCTTTAGGTCGGCTGTACATCTTGGTTGCAACCCTGTTTATCTAATACTTGAACTTATCCTCTGTCAGAATAGTGTTTGATCAATTCGACGCGAGGTAGACATACCTTCCCGTATCCTTCAAAACCCTTCGTCCTCGACTTCCTTCTTTAGGCCTCTCCTTCAACACTTTATTCTCGAATCCCTCGGATTCGGCTTAGTTTTTTCTCGTCATCAAACTGTTTTCCCTTGATCTTGTCAAGAAAAAGAAGATCTGCCAAAGGAAGTCCACACAAAGCTAAAATCCCCTCTCCTCTCATTTAACTTCTATCTCAGTAAGGTTCGTTAGCCAGAATCTGACTCTCTACCATGGGGCCTCTAGAAGCTTTGCAATGAGCTAAGACTTCCCATGCTGTCCGCCCTTCTCTACTTAAAAGCAATCCGCACAATATCATTCGCCTTCGCCCCGATGGTACACATAGTGATGTCATATTCCTTCATAGTTTTCCACCATCTCCTCTGTCTCAAATCAAGTCTCTTCTCGAGTGAAGACCTACTGTATGCTACGATGATCCGTAAGACCTCACACTTAACCCCATATAATATTGGCTCCTTGCTTCTAGTGCAAACACTACCACCGCTGCCAATTCCAATCATGAGTTGGATAGTTTTACTTCAATGTTGCCTTTTTAATGTCTTGACGCATAACACTATCAACATTCTTCTCTTGCCTTACCTGCACCCAAACCCGAATAAGATGCATCACAAACATGCAAATGAAATTCTTGCCTTCCACTGGCAAGTAAATGGTGCGTAGTTCACCAGAGTCTTGAGCTTCTGAAGCTTTCCTCACACTCATCTCCGAACCATACAACTGGAACTTTTGCTTAGTCAAGTTCGTCAGGTGGGACGCAATAGAAGAGAATCCTTGACCAATCGCGGTAGTAGCTAGCTAACCGCAACAAGCTCCTTATTTCGTTTCTGACACTTAGTAGGTTTACCACACCAATTCTTCACTACTTCGATCTTAGAGGATCCACCATCACTCATTCCTTAGAAACCAGCTGCCCCAGAAGACACGCATCTAAAGCCAAAACTCACACTTAGAGAACTTGGCATAAAAGCTTTTTCTCGCCTCAACATTTCCAATACATTCTCAAATGCTCCTCATGTTCCTGTCTCACTCTGGAGTATATCAGTATATCATCAATAAATAACGAATCACAAAGATCTAAATATGGCTTAAAAATCCCGTTCATCATCAAACCATCATGAACGCAGCAGGGGCATTCGTAAGACCAAAGACAGCACTCTACACACTAACAAATTTCTAATGCCCATACCTGGTCCTAAAAAGCATCTTTTTGGCACATCCGTTGCCCGTAATTTTTCAATTGATGATAACCGATCTCCAGTCCAATCTGTAGAGAAGACACAAGCACCTGTAAACTGATCGAACAAGTCAGCAAATGCAGGAAGAGGATTACGTGTTCTTTCTAGTCACCTTGTTCAACTGACGGTATTCTGATGCACAAATCCGAAAACTCCCACCTTTCATCTTTCAAACAAACCGGAGCACCCCAAGGGTAGATGCACTTGGTCTAATGAAGCCTTTGCCAACACCTCTTGAAGTTGGGCTTAAAATTAATGAAAAACTCTCTTAACTTCCGCTTGAGCCATTCTATCACAGGTGTATAGAATGGTGCGTGTAACCCACCCGTTTCAAGATCAATAGAGAATCATATCCCTATCTGGGGGCATACCAGGAAAGAATTGCATGGGAGAGGGATAGCATCAAGAAACTCACGGACCACCGAAACCTTACTCAATCGAGATACTTTGGGTAGTGTCATCCTTGCGATGTGCCAAGAAAGCTAAACACCTTACTAACCATTGTCTTAGCAACGATAAAGGAGATTATCGCACCGTATTTGGGAAATGGAAGTCACCTGCCCACACTTAAACTGGATCTGTCGCCAGGCGTTTGCTAACGTCACACCGTTTTAGCATACAATCCAAGATCGCAAATTGCGGAGAAGCCAAGTCATCCCATAATTTACATCACAATCACCATTTCTAAGATAAGCAAATCTACATAAGTGTTGCTTGCTCCCCACAAAGTGCACCAACCAGACCTATATACCTTTCAAACTACCACAATTGGACTCACCCCCACCGAGTAGAAACACGAATAGCGTATCGAAGTAATCACAATGTAAATTTAGAGAACCATGAGCAAATGAGTAGATACATAAGAAAATTGGATCCAGGTTCAAACAATACAGATTCCATGATCAATCACAAACCAGAAGATTACCTGTGATAACATCATCAGATGTCCCGCCGCCCGATCTCGCTCGCCAGGGAAAGCATAGACAATGGGCCCCTTTCGTTTGTTTGTCGTTGCACCTTAACCATGTTGCCCGTGTGAGTGGCTCCATTTTGCTCCATCACGAGATCACCCCCGGCCAATTTTGGGTGTACCACCATTACCACCTACCCCGTCCTCCGGAATAACGTCCTCTGTCCATTACCATGTTCCCTATCTACCTCTACTCTGTTGGGGTCCCGATCGCTCTGTTTTGGGACAATACCTCTTGATATGGCCCAGTCTCCCCACACCCATACCTCTCTAGATTCACGCATAGTTCTCTCAGAGAAATGTTGACCGGATCGAGGTGGACCCCAACTACAGTCTGTATTGAGACTGAATGGGTCGAACTGAGTACCTCTGGAAAAACACTGTCCTCTAGAGTAATAACCATTAAAACTCCCAACTCCCTCCCGCTTTCGACACCTCTTGATTTCGTGCCGATGGTGAATTCATCTGGCTTCGACTCCCCCCTCCACTTAACCCACGAAATCGAACCACTTCTTGAAAGGAATTTTGGCCGTAGTCTCTGACCTGTAAGGCTGAATTCGCAACTCTTTTGATCTCAACCCCTTCACAAAACGGGCGACTCCGCTCTTGTGGACTGAAACATAGTTTGGGTGGCATATCCTTGATAGTGCACGAAACTTAGCCTCATTTTATCATGACCGACATCCTACCCTTGCTCTAGACCAAGAACTCTTCCCTTTTCTTCTCCTATCCTCAATTACGGGGGATATACTTTTTCCATAAACAAACTAGAAGAATGAGGCCCACGTCTAGGTGGTGCCCTCTGTTGGTTGACACTCAACATGGACCGCCACCGCCTACATTTTGGGTCGTTCCTTGAAACAGGGTGATATACTGCACGAACTCAACCCCAACCGTTCTACTACTATAACCCATCTTGTGTAAGTAGCTCATTGACAGTCAACCAGAAAAATCGTAAGCTCCTCAGATTCTGCAAACCCTTGAAGTGGAGGTTTCAAGTTCAAGACTTACTAAAAAGTTCACATGCTGATCATTTGTCATTATGGCCCAGTGTAAGTCAGTCATGGAAACGTGCCTATGTCCAATGGCATCCATACGAGGGGCCATAGTGGCTGCATTCGTACCTCTGAAACCGTAGGTGTTGGTGCAGAAAAACGTTGTGGGGTGGCCTACCCTGGATCCAGACAACCCAGCTAAGATATACGACACCTGATTGATCTCCTCTGGGTAGTTTGGGGTGGCTTTTCCTTTCCTTCCCTCGTTCTGTACTTGTTCATTTCTCCCCATCCTCCCCTCTCTTACTACCGCCCGATATTACTTCCTCAGTCTATTGCTGGATTCACTGTTCCCTACACCAATTTGCTATGTGCTTCGTCCTCTCCCCCTAGAGGACGGTCCTCCCCGACCCTCTACCACGGCCCTCTTGCCACTGTTGCACTCCGAGCTACGCCCCAGTTGCTGGTTCAGATGCATCTTTGTCTGCTGATGTTGATGTTGGCGTAGTCCGTTCTCTATTTCCTAAACCATCTCGAAATCGAGTGAAGATGGTCCGAGTACCAATTTTGTACCCCTAGATAGCCAATGGGATCCAAGTAATAGCACGAAAGCAAGAAAGAACGAATGGGAATTTCCTTAAAGTTCTTATAGCTCCAAGAAAAGTAAAGGGGCGTCCCCCTACCGTTCTTTAAGACTCTACTCAAACCTGTTCTTGTGTGATGAGACCCAACGAACCTAATGCTCTGATAACAAGTTTTGTCACGACCCAAAACGCGAGCCGCGACTGGCACCCACATTTACCCTCCTATGTGAGCGAACCAACAATCTAACCCTTAACATTCAATTTACTATTAACATAAACAATGTCGGAAGACTTAAACTCATAATCAAGACAATTCAAATCACTTCTAAAATTTCAAGATCTATTAGTTTCCCCAAATCTGGAAAGTCATCACCACAAGAACATCTATGATCAAACTACTAAACTAGAGTATTCTAAAAGCGTAAAATCACAAAAGCTAGTCTATGCCGGAACTTCAGCATCAAGACTGAGGATGAGATCCAGTCAAGCTAGAAGCATTAGGCTCACCCTGACGATCCGGTGTGCCTAATACTGGCGTTGAACCTTTTGCGTCGAAGATGACGGGCACTTTCTTGCTGCACTCCAACAAATAAAGCACAAAAGGAAGCATAAAAGTAGGGGGTCAGTACAACCAGTACTGAGTTAGGGTTTATCGCAACTCAAAATAGACACAAGTAATATATCGAAGTAACATCCTAAAATCAACTAATATCCTTAGCTCACATTTACATTAAACATAATCCTTTGTTACAACACCAAGCAACTCAATGAGGATCACGCTCCTCATCATACCGTGTGGGAAACATGTTCTTCGATTGATATATTAGTATCTTCAAGATTCATTCTATTATTTATCTCGTGTCGGTACGTGCACTCCGCTCCTCATCTATCCTGGTACCTACCCGGAACGTGGCACCCGATCCATAACTAATCCTCCGTGTCAGAACGTGACACCTATCCTCATATTCTATCCTCTGGTACGGAACGTGCACCCGATTCATCTACTCGCCTTGTTTCCGGAACGTGACACGTTTTATTCCGTCCTCATATTCTATCCTGGTCCGGGTAACGTGGCACCCGCGACCAATACTATCCTGGTGTCGGAACGTTACACTCTTTCCGAGTCCTCATATTCTATCCTGGACCGGAACGTGGCACCCCCGATCCATATACTATCCTGGTGTCGGAACGTGAACACTTACTCCGATCCTCCTATTCTATCCTGGTACCGGAACGTGGGCACCCGATCCCCTAATCTCAAACTACTTCGTTCATTCAGCCTTCTTTTATACCAAGGGCATCGATCATTACACAAAGTAGATTAAGGGTTTTCTCAAGATTTTT
>JAKWJA010002499.1:30461845-30563312 GCA_027704765.1 Solanum habrochaites | reverse complement strand
TGGATCGGGTGGCCACGTTTCCGGTACATCGAGATTATATATGATGATCGCATGTGTCCAACCTTTTCCAACAATGCACAAAAAAGGTCATAGTCAATGGATCGTGTGCCACGTGCCTGTGACCAGGAAGAAGGTATGAAATTGAGATCGGAGTGTCACCTGGGCCGACAAAGCCCATGATATATATGGATCGGGTGCCACTTCGGTACCTAGGATTAGAATGGGGAGCGGAGGTGGGTCACGTACACGTCACGTTTTTAAGTAACTAATCCTAGGAATCCTTGAAAGTATATCTAATATACTCATCTAAGAACAATGTTTCCAAACGTAGAATTAGCAGGAGGCGGTGCGTCCTCATTTATGTGCGTTTGTGTGGTTCGGTAACCAAGCGATGAATGGTAATTGTAAATGGTGCACTTGCTAGGGATATTAGTGATGTTTATGGATGTTACTTGATATAGTACTTGTTCGATTTGAGTCCCCGCTGATATACCTACTCATACTTGGGGTTGCTACTCCCCTACTTTTATGTTTTCTGCGGTGTATTTGTGGGAATGCAGCAAACGTGGCCGTCATCGTCGACTGCGACAGTATTCAAGCCAGTCTTCGTTATCCAAACCGGATCTTCAGGGTGAGCTTAATGCTTCTAGCTTGGACTGGATCTCCTGTCCTCATGTCTTATGCCTTGAAGTTTCGCATAGACTAGCTTTATTGTTCTATTGTTTTAGCTTCTTTAAGACTCTTAGTAATAGTAATTGATCTAGATGTTTTGATGGTGTATGACTTCCAAATTATTTGGGGAATTAATAGATGTTTAATTTTAGAAGTTATTGGAATTGTCTTTAATTTATGAGTTTAAGTCTTTCCGCATTGCTTTATGATGTTTACATTAAATGGGAAATGATAAGGTTTAGTTTGGTTGTTTCGCTCACATAAGGGATAAATGTGGGTGCCAAGTCGCGGCTCCGATTTGGTCTTGCAAACTTGATATCATAGCATTAAGTTCGTTGTCTCATCAAACAAGAGAACAGTTTCTATCGGGTTCTTAAGAACGGTAGGGGGGTGACCCTTTACTTTCTTTTGAAGCTATAAGACTTTTAGGAAAATTCCCCATTCTTTCTTAGTCTTTCTTCTCGTGCTATTACTTTGTATCCAATTGGTATCTAACAGAATGATACAACTTGGTGTCAAATGACCATCCTCTCTCTATTTTCGCAGATGGTTAGAGACTAGAGAAACTACATAACGCCAACATAACACACGAGCAGAATATACAAATGCATCTGCACCAGCCACTTGTGCTGTATCTCTGAGGCTGAATAACGGCAAGAGGTACTTGGTAAGGTCGTTGGGAGCTACCGTCCTCTAGAGGAGAGACGAGCACACCTAGCCCATCAGTGCTAGGTCGCGTGGCTCCTCCACCTGACGTGGGGAAGTAGTTAGAGAAGGGGGATGAGGGGGAGGATGAACAGTACAGTGAGAATGAGGAAATGTCCACCACCAACCTACCCCCCATTAGATGATCAATCAGGACATCCTCGCTTATCTTGTAGTCGGGTGTCTGAGTCAGGGACGCACCACCAGACAATCGGAGGATGCTTACGACTTTTCTGGTTGACTGTCTCATGAGCTTACTACACAAGGAGGGTAGAGTAGAACGGTTTGGTTGTTTGAGTTCGTGAGTTACCATTTTCAAGGGACGCCTAAAATGTGGTGGCGTCCTGTTAGTGTCAACCAACAAGGCGACCACCTAATACGTTTTGGCCTCATTCTCTAGTGGTTTATGGAAAAGTATATCCCCCGGACCTTGAGAGGATAGGAAACGGGATGAGTTCTTAATCCTAGAGCAAAGGTAGGATTTCGGATCCATGCTATGAGCTAAGTTTCGTGCACTATCCAGATATGCCACCCAACTATGTGTTCATCCACAAAGCGGATTCGCCGTTTTGTGGAAGGGGTTGAGATCAGAGTTGCGAATTCACCTTACGGTAGCGTGCTGACGGTCAAATCCGTCCCAGACTGGTAGATTTCGTGTAGAGGGGGTGGAAAGGAGTTGAAGCCAGATGAATTTCATACCACGGCGTCGACCCTCGAAAGAGGTTCCGAAATGGAGGGTGAGTTTGAATGGTTCTTACTCTAGAGACCGGTTCCGGAGGTTCTCAGTTCGACCATGTTCAGTCTTCACTAAGACTGAGTTGGGGGTCCACCGTCAGACCGGTCCACATTTCTTCTGAGAGACCTATGCGTGAACTCTATAGTGTTATGTGTTGGTGGACGGGGCATATCAAGATGTAATTGTCGCAAAACATAGTGTAGACCCCCCATCAGCTGATAGGTAGAGTGGTCATGGCCGAGCTGTATTCCGGAGGACGTTGTTGTCGAGGTAGATGTGTCCACCAAAACGGCCGTTTGTGATGGGCAAACTGGAGCCCACTCACCTCACAACATGCAAGGGCAACGGACCAAACAAACGAAAGGGCCCATGTTTAATCGTCCCTGGAGATCAAGGCGGAAGACATCGATGCTGCACACACACAGGTAATCTTTCTGGTTTGTGATGCTAGGGCTTCTGCTATTCTTGACCCTGGATCCAACATTTTCTTATATGTATCTGATCTTTCCTCATTTGCTAATGGTCGTAATTTACATGGTGAATTACTTATAGCCTATTCGTGTTTCTACTTCCTGTGGTGAGTCTGTGGAAGGTTTAAAAGGGTATATAGGTCTGTTTTGGTGAAACTTTGTGGGGAGCAACAACTGTATGGAGTCCATTTTGGTATCTTAGAACTGGTCGATTTTGGTATGTAATTCTGGGTAATGACTTGGCTTTGGTCCGCAATTTGCGATCTTGGATTTTTAAGGCTAAAACGGTGACGATTAGCCAAGCCTGTGAACAGATCCGTTATTGTGGAGGGTGACTACACTTCCCCTACCCGGTGCGTATAATCTCCTTCCTTCTTGCTAAGAAAATGGTTAGTAAAGGTGGTGTAGCTTTATTGGCACATCTCAAGGAATGACCCTACCCAAGTACCTTCGATGATTCGGTTTCGGTGGTTCCGCGAGTTTTCTGGATGTGTTTTCCCCTGCAGATCGTTCCGTGTAGTGGCCCACCATAGGGATATTGACTTCTGTATTGATCTTGAGCTCGGGTCATCACCCCATTTCTATACCCCCTTATAGAATGGCGCCCCTCGATTTAAGAGATTAAAAGCTTAAAAGCCAACTTCAAGAGTTGTTGAGCAAAGGCTTCATAGACCAAGTTGCATCTCCTTGGGGTGCCTCCGTTTTGTTGTGAAGAAAATGATGTGAGTTTTTCGGATGTTCATGACTACCGGCATTGAATAAGGTGACCATAAGAACAAGTATCCTCTTCCTCGCATTGATGTAATTGTGTCTATCAGTTACAAGGTTGCTTTTTGTCTTCTCTAAGATTGAACTTGAGATCCGTTTCATCCTCAATTGAAATAAACGGCAACGGATGTGCAAAAACCTTCCTTTAGCGAGCCGAGTGATGCGGCAATTATGAATTGTAGTGAATGCTTTTTTGTTGGGTCTACGAATGCCCCTTCTGGTGCGTTCATGGAGGTTTTGATAACGGGATTTTAAAGAACGCCATATTTGGAATCTCTTTATGATCGTATTGTATTTTTTTTTGGGATGATATACTGATATACTCCAATAGTAGAAGGACTGCGAGCATTTGAGAATGGTATTGGACATGTTGAGGGAGAAAAGACTTTAATGCCAATTTCTCTAAGTGTGATTTTTGGGCTAGATGCAATGTGTCCTTCTTGGGGGCACGTGGGTTTCAAGGAGGAGTGATGGTGGATCCTTCTAAGATCGACAGTCGTGAAGAATGGGTCAGCCTACCATGTTTCAGAAATAAGGACTTTGTTGGGTTCGCCTGCTACTACCACACCAGCCTATTTGTCAAGGGATTCTCTTCTAATTGCTCACACTACGAACTTGACTAAGCAACAATGTTCCATTTGTATGTCATATGAGTGTGAGGAACTTTCCCGACTCAAGGACTCTGTTGACTATTTTCACCAATTCTCACCTTGCCGGGAAGGAAAGAACTTCAATTGTGTATTGTGATTCATCCTTATTCGTGTTTGGGTGCAGTGCTATGCAAAGCAAAATGTGATTGCTTCTGCTTCAAGCCAATTAAAAGTGCATGACGAACGACCAACTCGTTGGGAGTGGCCGCGTTAGTTTTTTTTTTTTTGCCCTAAAAGCGTGGAGACCCTATTTATAATGGGGTTTAAGTGTTGAATTGTCTATAACTTATCATCGTAGTCTACAGTATGTCTTCACCAAGAATTTGAATTGAGACAGAGGAGATGGATGGAACTCCTAAATACTACGACATCGACTATTTTGTATCATCCGGGGTAAGCGAATTTTGTAGCGGATGCTTTAAGTATTAAAGGCGTGAACAGGTAAGTTCTAGCTCACTGCAGCTTCTATACGTGCCCATTGGCTATAAGTTCAGATTCTGGCTAACGACCTTATGAGATTAGAATAAATGAGAAGGGAAGATTTTTAGCTTTGGGAGGCAAGATCTCCTTCCTATTACAAGATTAGGGAAAGCATTTAAGGATGAAAAATTGATCCGGATCCGGATAAATTAGGTTTGCAAGGCTAGCTAAAGAAGCGACAAGCGATGGGGAAGGTATTTTGAAGGTTAAGGGAAAGGATATGTGTAACCCCGCGTCGATGATTTATCAACACTATTTCCTGACAGAGCTCCATCGTTCAAGGTATTCGATACTTCGGGTTGTCACCCAAGATGTACCGTGACCTAAACAACACTTTTGGTGGCGAAAGAAGAAGCGTGATATTAATGATTTTTATTGGCCAAATGTCCAAATAGGTCAACAAGTAAGTATGAAACACCAAAGGGCCCTATGACACCTCAAGATGCCATTCGCATGGAAATGGCAGAGAATCAAATGACTTCGTGCTTGGTCTTCCAAAGACTCGGGCTTTCGACTCATTTGGGTGATGTTGTGGATAGCATTACTAAGTCATTGCTCATTTCATTCCGTAAGGTGACTTTACAATGCAAGAAGTTAGCCAAACTTTACAATCTCAGAAGTTGTTTCGATTGCAAGGAGTTCCACTAGCCATCATATCAGTATAGAGGTACTCGTTTATCTAAGTTTTGGGGAAACATTGCATGCGGACATTGTGCAGGGACTGTTGGTCTTATTACTACTGCGTTCCCATCCTCCAGACCGCGGTCAGTCCTTGATGCGAACGATTCAAGTGTTGAGATATGTTCCGTGCATGTGTGCATAGCCTCTGTGAGCCCATTGGGATAGCTTCTTACCCGTAGCGGAGGTTTTTCATGTTCATAACAACATAATAGCTTCATCAAGCATTGATTCTGTGCTCCCTTTGAAGTAGTGTAGCGCTTTAGAGATGGGTTGTCCCCAGTGGTTGTTTGATGCCTTCGAGGTTAGACCTTGGTGTCTGATCTGTTGAGGGATCGATAGAAAAGTGAAAAGCTATTCAAGAGAAGCTTCTAGCGCGCAAAGTAGACAAAAAGAATATGCAGATCGAAAGTTAGTAGACTGTAGAGTTCATTGGGGTGACAAGGCCTTGTTGAAAGTGTCGCCACATGAAATGTGAAATGCTGTTTTGGTAAAGAGGCAAGCTAAGCCCCAATGTACTTGGCCCCTTTTGAAGTACTTAACAACGCGTAGGGAGGTGGCTTATATGAGCCTTGCCGCTCCGGGGATGGCCGAAGTACAAATCACGTATTCCTTTGTCGATGTGAAAGATACATGGGGCTGGAAACTACATTATCCGTTGGGATTCAGTTTTGCGTGATGAGATTTGTTTATAGGAGGGAGCCTGTTTGCCATTTTTAGGATGAGGAAATTCCAGTTGAGGCCAGGGAGATTGCATCTATCCAAAGTTCAATGAAGAATCGCCCCGTTGAAGACGCCCACTTGTAGAAGGAGCAGATTCGAAGCAAGATACCCCCTCTTTTACAGACTTCAGAAGTATGCCTTTTCGCGCCTTGGGTTTCCTTCTTGTGATCCTGTCGGGACGAACGATGGGGTAATTGTATCTATTTGTAACGAACCGATTTATCATTGAGCAACAGATTTTTATTCTGGAAAAACTGGCAAAGAGGGACGGAGGCACCGCGAACCGTCACGTGCATCGACGTACGTCTGTGTAGTGTCTTTTCAAAAAACCTTAGAAATCTGAATTGGTACTGAAAAAATCACCTCCTGCACGTCGTGACGGAGTGGCCATGACGGACCGTCGCAGCGCGAGGCCCGTCACATGCCATCCACCTAACCAACGCGTCTTGGCATACTACGTACACAGGATGACGGACCTTCGCAGCGCGACGGCCCGTCCCGGGCCACGCAATCCAGTTTCGGGTCGGATTTCTTTTATACTTTTGAGGGGACGTTTTTGACTATTCCTCTTAATTTAAAGGTTTAGGGTTTATGGTTATAAGAATAAATTCACTTTTGGTTAAAAGAGGTCACCTAAGTTAAATTGTAGGTTATTATTGCCATCTTTTATTCTTAATTAATTGTTAATGAGGTAAAGGAAGAGGGTGTGAATAAGAACAAGTAAAATACAACAGAGCAGAAAAAGCAATAGTCGGAACGAGTGGGAGAAATAGAGAGACGAGAGTATAGCATCGACTTGAGAAAGTAGCTTTGATCGCAATTCTTCGGTGGAGGTAGGTTATGTTTTTGCACGATCTAGTAACTCCTTATAGCGAAAATGATATGTGTGGGTCTATTAGTAAGTCTCTATATTGCTTACTTGTGTGTATGCATGATTGATTTTATATATATATAGCTAATTGTGATAAAATAAGAGTATGAAGCTATTGAATCTTAAATCCTGAAGAAACCCTAATCTACTTTGTTAATGATGAATGCCTTGGTAACAAGAAAAAGAGGCCCCTTTTTTTTTTTTTTTGGATGAACGAAAGGTAGTGAGATTAGGTTGATCGAGTGTCACGTCCGACACCTGATAGTATATGGATCGGGTGCCACTTTCCGGTCCAGGCTAGTATATGAAGGATCAGTGTCTGTTCGACAGCCAGGAATAGTATATGAAATCTGGGGGCCCACGTTCCCTTACCAGGATAGAATATTAGGATCGAACTTGTCACGTTCCGACACCATCTATATAGGGGATCGGTTCCCCCTTTCCGGTACCAATATAGGATAGAATGAGACCGGAGTGTCACTTACCAGTCACGAGAGTAAATCATATACTGAATCGTGAAAGATACTAATATACTCAAGTCTCAAAGAATATGTTTCCCAAAACGCAGAATGCTGAGAGGCGTTATTCGCCTCATTGATGTGCTGTGTTGTCAACCACGGATTATGGTAATTGGTAAATTCTGCATGCTAAGATTTAGTTGATTTTATGATGTTACTTGAACATATCCTGTTTTCGATTTTGAGTTGGCCGATGATACCTACTCAGTACTTGTGGTTGTACTGACTCCCCCTAACTTTTCATTTTTCTTTTTGTATCTTGTGGTATGCAGCAAACGTGCCATCATTTTCTACTCGACCGGTAGTTCAAAGCCAGTCTTCGTTACACCCATTCAAACCGTATCTCAGTTTGAGCTACTGCTTCTACTGTGTATGGTCTCCTTCCTCACATGTCTTGAGTGCCTTGAAGGTTTCGGCATGACTAGCTTTTCTTTGTTTTTAGCTCTTAGATACTCTTCTTTAGTAAATTGATCATAGATGTTCCTTGTGGTTGATACTTCCAGATTTTAGGGAATTAATAGATGTTGAATTTTTAGAAGTTATTGAATTGTCTTTTATTTATGAGTTTTAAAAAGTCTCCTCCCATGCTTATGTTGACATTACATTGCAATGATAATGTTTAGATTGGTTGGTTCGCATCACATAAGAGGGGTAAATGTGGTGCCAGTCGCGGCTTCTGATTTGGTTCGGACACCCACATACTACACACAACCATGATGTGGGCTCATCGGGTGGCTAGGCCCCCCCAAGTCTAATGACGGCTACTCAGAACGAGACCCCGAATGCGGCCCGTGCCTACACACTGACCGTCATAGTTGTCCTTCGGCACAAGGCCTACACCCCTGCCTAAAACGTCGCCTTGACGGACCTTCATAAACCCACGACGGGTCCGTCCGCCGCTACCGTCATGGTTGTCATAGACCCATGTTTTCTAAGGGTCTCTTCAAATTTTTTCAAGTGGCTTACGGCGGACTCTTGTGACGGACCCGTCACTACCACGACGGTTCCTTCCTGCGCCAGCGTCATGGTTGTCAGAGACCCTGTTTCTAAAGGGTCTCTCAAAACTTTTCAATGTTTCTTACGGACGACTCTTTGTTGACGAACCCGTCATTATCACGACGGTCCGTCCGCGCGACCGTCATGAGTTGTCAGAGCCCCTTGTTTCTAGGGTCCCTCAACAATTTTTTTTTGTCAACTGTCCTACGACTGCTCTTACGACGGACCGTCGTTACGCTACAACGGTCCGTCCGCTTGACCGTCACGATGGTCCGAGATCCCTCCTATCCTGGGGGTTCCGTAATAACGATAGCATTACCCAATTGATAACACGACCGGACCCATTGACGGTCCGTTCATGTAACGACCCCGATCGCATCGGTCCCGTTGTGGGATACGTTTTCAATATTACTAACACACCTATTTCAATTTTAATGTTTATGAGATTGCCTGTCGTGTTTGACCATTACTCGTAACTAATAGTGATCCTTTGCAGGGATACTAGCTACTATGGCATCCCAGCCGACCGACCTACGCACGCGTTCGTCCAGTCTGTTGTGCCCCCGGCTGCACGATTGATCATCGGGGGTTGATGATGAGAGGGACCCTGAATAATGGTGCTCCCGGCACCCCGCCCCTTCAGTTGCCACACGTGCCACCGAGCCACACCAAGAGGTGGCTCCCGCGTAGTCACTCTACTGCCATCCCAGTCTGATGAGATCGCAAAACACGTACCGCACACATGCACACCCTCTGGTCAAGCACAAACGAGAGCAAGCGTCTGGCTCCTTATGAATTATCCCTGGTCCGAGAACTTCAACATCTCTCGGAGGTTTCCCCCTCCCGCACCCCGCCACTGCTGCAGCGTCGGCCTCTTCTGGATGAAGCTGATCATTCAGAACTCCACATCCGAGCAGACCATCCAGGCCCCCGCCAGCCGGACCATCAAAACCGGTGGGTGGGTCGACGGTCAGTTTCATTTACGCCGACGCCCAGTTCTTGACCGACAAAGGAGTAATGACTCGCACACTCACCCGGAGCGGCGGGTAACTCACAGGGAGCCTTCCTTCCCACGATGCCAGGGAGATGCATAACCTCTTCACCGGCTCGCTTGGAGTGGACAGCACGTCCATTGGGACGACACAAAGCGAGAGATGGTCCGAGCGTTCTAACGTACTATCGCGTCCTTGTAGCGACTACTCCGATCCCAATCGCATGCGGTCTGCTTCCCCGCTACACAGGCCCCATGTGGAGCATGTTTCGCATCTCGGGGCCGTGCATGTCGACATTTCCCTGCCAGCCTCCGCCGTTTCCTATACGGCGATAGTGTAGAAATGCTACTAGTCCACCGCCCCAACTCCCTCCCTTCGGCGAGTTTTGTGACTATACCCGCTTGTCATACTAGTTGAGTATGAAAGTTGCCTACGAGAGTCACACTGAGGGAGACCACCAAGAGGTGGATGGCCCTACACCTACAGTCGACGGAGATGTGCCATTGGGGTCACCGAGCCGAAGGGGCCATCAAAAAGGCTCAACCTCACGTTCGTCCGCCAATTCTTTGGCTGCTCGTGCTCACTGCCTTTCCCCACCCTGCTGATATACATAGTCACCTGGGAATCAGATCAGTGCTGATGGCTTCGATGATAGCCGGCTTCGGAAGGTGGACCAATGCATGGCTTCTCTCAGGCGTCATGCAAACAGAGGCCTTCAAAGTCACCACCACCTACCCCTTTCCGTTCATGATCTTGCCCCATTCAGTCTGCAGTGTGCCCATTTGGCCATAGAGTCATTTGCGAACTCCCCCCGGTACGTTACGTCGGCCTCATCATGAGACGAGGCCAATGAGTTGGCCCACTTTTATGGCCCCGTCCATAGATGCCACCACTAACAGATATCTTGTGCGGATACGGTTGCCAGGTCCCGCACCACCCAACAGACATCCCAGCCCACTCCCTCTACCCCTTCCGAGTCTATCCCTGGTATCGCACAGCCCCTCTCACCGACACCCGGCCCCCACTTGCTCGCGTACAAAACTGAACACAAATGGCGACTCACTCTTCTTGCCTCCATATCCAGCCGTTGATGCATAAGTCTATAGCTAGTCTGAAGCGCGTATGGAGAAGGCAGATGCAGCGGAAGATTGCTGACGGTTAACCAGCGCATATATTCTTTGAATTGAGAGTGTGTAGCCCGACCAGCACCCTCCGGTAGATGTGTCAACCTTCAGGCTGCAGTAGACGTCTTCGTCAGACATCAGCACGATCCTATAGAATGAGAGTTTCCGGAGTCTGTCAGCTGCTCAGGATACTGTATTGGCGGCTTTTGTTCCTCTCCCTACATTCCCCCCTCTTCCCCAGAGAGAGTGCTAGAGGCGAAGGAGCGTATCAGGGATGTGCGCGAGCAGGAGAGAAGGAGCGCCGATAGATGCGGACCTAGGAGAGCCTCACTTGCTTAGGCTGAGGCACACCAGATCAGAGCTTCTCAATCGCGGATGGGGCGTCTAGCCTCCCGCACTGTAGAGACATCAGGAGCACTACTGTGGTGCGGTTTTTGCTGATGACACCACTGATGTGTCCATATTGTCAGAGGATGTTGGTTCTGGGAAACCGGATCCCACATCTTGTTGATCGACGGCGCTATGCGCGACAGGTTTGCTTCACCACCCCTCTAATCTTTAGATTTTTTTTTTATGCATGGGATCAATTGCATGCTTTTTTTTGGGGGTCGTCGAGGTAAAATGGAAAGTGAGTGTTAGGGTGAAGCCTGATAGCCACAACTCACTACCTCTTTTGGGGTTTTCTGTCCTGAGTTCTTTTTCCCCCAAAGAACTGATTTATTTTTTTGTTGAATCCGGCCGTTTTAGATCTTTTTGTACATATTTGTACATCTAAGAGCATGATTTGGCTAAAATGATATCCTGATAAACTGAAAAGAATACGGCATGACTAGGCATAGTAACTGACAATTTGTGGTGGCCTCTAAGCATGAAATAGAGTGTTACCCCATTGCATTACCCCTAAGTATTTATTCAACTAGTGTCTAATGATCTGGTATAGTGATGACATGTTAAGTGCAGTGAGAAATGTTGAATCGTCCACTATTGGTACTGAGCTATGAAACTTTCCTGGTTATGCCTGCTACAAGGAAGCTTAACACACAATTAGGAAAGGATCATAGGCCCTCTTATTTCAGAACGCCAAAACATTTCTACTACCCAAATAAAAAAAACCAAATGAAAGTTATCCTTTCGTGATCTCAACTATTTGAGCTTGAATTAGCCATGTTCTTTTTCACCCCAACTGATCTTTTCCTGTTAACACAACGTGTTGGCCCTGGTCCGTACTCCTAGACATTGCACCTCAATCTTCTGTCCCACAACATAAGTTTAGGGTGGCTAATCAGTACACAACCTTCGTTCTGCCCTGACCAACTTGGGTTTGTTTACCTTGACTCCTGGCAAAGCCTGAGTGAGCGTGCTACTTAAGGGAATTCTCTGGAACGTGGGGTTGAAAGAACCAAAGAGAGAGCAAGAACAAAATTAAAGTGCTCAAAAGTAGTTGAACAGAAAAAAAAAAGAAAAAACAAGAAGATAGTCACTACAACAAATGAAGAAAGAAGGAATTGAGGCAAAGGGACAGACTATGAGAGGACTGGGATGGGGCGAGATAAATAGATAAAACGGGCAGGTTTTTAGCTTGTATAATTCAGGAGGGCAAAAAACTCCCTAGAGTTACCTAAAAATGTACCCTACCCCTTGACCCTGAGCCCTATGTTACAAGCAAAAAAAGTCCTCTCGTTAGCCTAACGTTTGTAGAGATAAAGGCGAACTTAAGGATGTGCAAATAAGGGTCAACTTATCGCATAGGTATGAATCAGATGTGTGACTTTGTTCTGAGGCGAGGTTGGAAATGTAATCTTATACTCAAACTCTAAATCATTGTGTGAAAAATGAGGACTTTTGGTTCTTAAAGTGAGTACTTTAGTTTGCAATACCAGAATTGTTGACCTAGGTGAGAAATTGAAGAGGACTGGTGTTAGTTGCATGGTGAGTCTGTTTCCATTTCAATCCCACACAATTCAAGCCCTAATATGATAGCATGCCTCGATTTGTGAGATTAATCGGGATTGATAGCCAAATGATTGCAACGGATAAACATTAATACTATTGTCCAAAGATTGTGTAGTGAGTCCATGTGCGTCGCTGAGACAAACAACGAATTTAAGTTGTAGGGTGTTGATATCCGCGTGGCTTCCGGTATAATTCACTTTTCCTTAAGTTTAACAGTGTGTCCACAAGCCCGTTGTTGTGCTCATTTTTATCAGTTTCTTCATTTGTTTGAAGGAAAAGCTTTCCAAGAGCCAAATGCGTAGAATTTTTGAGAGAAATATGCTGAAGGAAGATGGGGAAGTCTACAAATGTGGGATTACGCAGCTGTGAGGTCCGTCAATGGCCAATGACGGTCCATCCTGCATGATTCGTCGTGAAGATCAGAGAAGTGATCAGTACACCAAAATTCCAAGAGTTGAAGTCTTTTTGCAGCTAGGACCCCCTCGACTGACGCGTTGTTGGCCTATGACGGTCCCGTCACACCTCCTTGAGGGTTAAATGAAGAAAGCAGCAGAAGAAAATGAATCAATATGGGACACGTAGTTCCACGACAGACGGTCCCGTCTGACACCGACGGTCCCGTCCGCGTTTGTCCGTCGAGCCTATCCGCAGTTTTTGCAGCATTTCCCGTATTAGAATTCTTATTTAATTTCAGTTTTTTGGTATTTTTATAATAGTTCGAAAAACCTCGTTTTGAGGTTAGACACCTGATAATTAGACCACAATATTAGAACTCATCTATTATTAGAAATTATTGATTAGTGTTTTGATTCTTGGAAATTCTTACAAGTAATTTGGTGTATTAATCACGCAAATCTTTTGGACTTTACTCTTTCTCATTGAAGTAAGTACATTATTTCTTATTTAAATATATTTGAATATTGTTTTTATGGCGATGAGTAACTAAACTCCCACATAACTAGGGTTGTGGGAACCATAGGCAAATAATGAGATAAACCCTACTAATAACAAAATTCTCGAATAGTGTCAATTGTCCTTTATTCATAAGTCTTTTCGCTTAGAAGTCCTTTTTAAACTGAGATCAACGTTAGAAGAACTCGCGCCTTAATGCTACTTGCCTGACAAGGCGGTAGATAAATAGGAAAAGAATTATTAACAAATAGATTTATGTTATATCTCATAGCCGTATTTATTGGTACGAGGTAGTCAACTTATAGTCAAATATCGAATACGATGCTTAATATGAGGTCACGATAAGGGTTAGGAAAGCACACACGTAAGCCGACCAAATGGTGCGGAGTGAGATTTTCTAGATGCCGGACCAAGGATTTAGAAATACATAACTTTATCACTGTTGCATTCAGAGACTAGGAAAGAATTGTTTGTATTAGAATTAGAAGTTTAATAACCAAACCGTGGGAACACGAAACCCTAGTTCCTTTGATTTTTATTGATTAAAAAACCCAACATTAAAAAGTTTAAGTGTTTCTCTTTTTCAAGTCGTTTAGTTCTTTTTACTTTTAGGAGATTACAACCCCCCCCCTTTTTTACAGTTTTATGGTTTTTACTTTCTAAGTAATTATCAACTCGAACAATAGTAACTAACAAAGTTTTTACAAGTTAAGTCTAACTATTTTCCCTCGTGGGAACATCCCAACATCCGATTTGGGTTATTTGACATTGACGCGACCGGCTGTACTTACTTCTTACTTCTCAGTTGAGAATAATTTTGAGCGTATCACAAATTCGAACTTAGGAACAAGGAGCTTGTTTCAGTGACGAGTGCAATGGAAGCACCGTTTCAGTAAGAGAAGAAACTGGAGACAGAGATCTGACATCGTGTCAGATATCCTCAATTTTAATAAGCTTCAGGTATAGACTTTACTTCTATGTTCGAGGACGAACATGATTTTTAGTGGTGGATAATGTAATGACCCCCAACAGCTCCTTTTTAGAATTTTGAATATTTATATAACTTAAGTTAATTAATCGATAGTTTTAATGGTCTACAGTGATAATTTATTAAAACCCGATAAACCATTAGATCTATATTTACATGAAATAGGTGGGTAAAAACCTACACTTTTAGGACAATAATTAAATTTTTTTAAAAAAAGAAGAAATAAGAACAAAGAAGAAAATGTCGACGCTGGGCGCCGAAGGGAGAATTGAAAAAAAAAAACTGGCGCAATCATCCATCAGGTAATGCAAATCCTTTGTTTTCTATAGATAATTGGAAGGGAAATATAATATGTACTATACTTGTTACTTAGGCTTGCAGGAAAAACAAAAAAAATAAATAAATATACTAGATAAATCAAACTTGTGGAAGTTTTTAATTGTTCAACAGTGTAAGTATTTGGAGATTGAAAGTTTCACCGAATCACTGGCTAATCGACCATGCCAATGATTATACATGTAGTAAATGTCATAAAGGAATATTAATCAAGTATGTAAGTAGATATATTTGGTCTATTGTCGTTGCCATTTTAGTTTTTTGTGATCATGGTCTTCATTACATTAAATATTTAATTTTTTTTATTATATTATAAATTAATTCCAATATATTGTGGTGATAAAATTATTTTACTTGGTTATAGTGGATATTAATACCTTTGTCCTTTTAAATATAAAAAAATATGATAGTTAAAATGTTAATTGGAATGATGATTTCGAACTAATCAGAAAATTGGAGTAAAATTTTTGGGTGCCCGGCTAACACATAAGAGGGTGATGTTATTAGTTTTGAACTCCTTAATTGTTGATTATTAATGGTGAATAGATTGCTTGAGTGTGGGGGGGGGGAAGTTCAACGAAAGGAACGAACTCAAGTCCATAGTTGAGTCTGGATGATGAGGCAATTGGAAATTTTCTAAACCCTTGTTAAGCGTATGAAATTCGTGTATTTCGTGTGTGGTGTTGAAAGACTGGAGACTTGTTGCTTATTATGTTGTGTTGTATTATCTGTTTGTAAATCGTGCTTTGGTTATCAAACTTGGTTATCTCCCTCAATTTTCATTTGAGCATATTTCAATTGCATTTAAGCTCTGAGAACATGATGTGGGATAGAGGATGTATCATTTCAAGGGTCATTCTCTCGGCCGCGATGATATTATATTTCGAGGACGTATCCGCCGCGATGGTTACTTGTCAGAGTGTCTTGGTCGTGCGACCACGACAGGATGCTTGACAGATATTTCCCCCATGGGTTCCCGGACTGAGAGACAGAGCGGTGTGTATCGTTTAAGAAAGACATTGCATCACTATATTGACATTGCATCTCTGGCATGCAACACCTTTATTATTGAGGAAGCTTGAACATGTGTTTTTCTGACGTTTGATGTTTGCCTCTGTGA
The DNA here is from genome assembly GCA_027704765.1 of Solanum habrochaites. Lineage (NCBI taxonomy): Eukaryota > Viridiplantae > Streptophyta > Magnoliopsida > Solanales > Solanaceae > Solanum > Solanum habrochaites. Next base: position 30,547,620 of record JAKWJA010002499.1, on the reverse strand, counting down.
AGCTTGTGCTGTTGAATATTGATTTGTTATTGAAGATGTGTAAACTGATAGAGTGTGGTTATTGAGTGGTGTGTTTTGGTAAACTGTTCGGCTGTAGCGTGGAGGTTTAGATAAGTGCGTAGGATTACCCATTATTTGGGTTCAACTTACTTGTGTTTATAGGTTTGCTTGTTGGGTAAGCGCCCGCGTGGTTTTGGTACTCGACCACCTTGCTTCTACAAATTTTGTAGGTTACGGAGCCCGAATTTTTGTATAACCTTCCAGTCTCTCTCTTTGTTTCCTCCGAGGCATCTTGGTGGAGGATTGTGAGGTAGCTTGCTTTTGTCATCTCAGCGAACTTTCCTACCCAGTTTACTGACTTTGTTTTACGTGAAAAGACAACATCATTTTAGACCTTCCTATGTTTATTTCATTCTCATATTTACATTAGGGCTTGTGCACGTGACAACCTGATTAGGGATTTGATTAATATAACTTGGTTTTTCAGTACTAAGGAATTGTTGTTGTACTTGTCATTTACTTACTTTCCGCCCTTTGTTATACTATTGTTTTAGGCTGACTTGTCTTGGTGGGATAAGGACGAGTGCCATCCCAATCAACCCATTTTTGTGTCGTGACAAAATGCACCAATCAAAGGATTATTAATACATATAATTAATGCAAGAATTATTTTTGCTACTACACTCTACCAAACGACTCCTTATCATTTTATTTAATACCCATAAACTAACATGTTGGAACTCTCTTTTCTCTATATATACTTGAACTGGATGGCCCGTGCCAGGCCCAACATAGCTAGTGTGACACAGATATATATCAAAATTATATATTAGTTGTTGGAGTCAAGTTTTATAAGATAGATATTCACATTTTATTTGCATAAGTAAAAGGAAGATGATGACATATAAGTAGGAAGAGAAATAATATTTTAGAATTATAATAAGCATTGATGTTTTTCAACCTTATAGTTAATTCTTTGAGAGTAAAGCTCAACCCCTCTCGAGAAATTATGAATTATTACTTTTTTTTTGGTATTACATTCTCCATATTTTAAAACATTATTATGCGTAAAATAATTTGAAACTTTAAAGATTTTAAATTATCACAATCGTGTACATTTGAACGCTATACTTAATCGACCAATATGTTGATATAGAGTGGTTTTTTCCAACGTAAATTCCCTATATTTCAAAGAGTAACAAAAATAGTCAATATTGATTTAATAAACCACAAATGAATAAATGATGTAATATATTTTTTGTTAAATTATAGGGAAAACTGTATGAAATAACAAATTATTAATCCAAATTAAATGACATAGTCATAGTTTATTTAAATTGTAATTGCAGCAAACATCCCTTTTTTTGTCATCTGATTCGGTATACAACTAGACATTTTTGGTATACAATTAGTCATGTTATATATTTCGATAGAAAATGTGTTTGTGTTTGTATATGAAGCGAGAGAAAATATATATACATATACAAATACATATGTTTTTATTTTATACACTTATAAATACAAATCTTATCATACAAATTATAAAGTATATATGAATTCATAAAATACTGAACAACTTGTGTAAAATTGAATGTTTGTAGAGAATTATACAAATTAAAAGCTCAATGGTAAACATAATATTTACTATGGAGCGCAATTTTATGAGCTATAACTAAAACGTACGAATATGATTTTTATGTTTGTTATATATGAAAGGTACTCTAAAATATACAACAAAATTTAAAAGAAAGAAGATTCTTTTTTTTTCTCTTTCCTTCCATAACGACATTTTAATAATAAAAAACAATTCAAAATTTTTCAATAAGAAAAACTTCTTATTGCTCTTGAAAAAGTATTGAAAGTTCAGTAACAAAATTTTTAAAAAGAATACTTGCCGAAAAAAAAACAGTTATGTTTCTAATTCTTTTATGCAGATCACATTGTGGTGTAATATAAACTCTAATAATTAAATATTGTTGAAATTGTACACCTAACAAAGGCAAAATTTTATTTGAATATTTACGTTGAATTAATAAATATATATTTGATTTAAATTAATTTTCTATTTTTATAATAAATTATTAATTGAATTTAAAAAAAATAATTTTAATGCCTTATCCTGTAATATATAATATGACAAATAATATCTATATAGTTTATTTATGATATATTATACCTAATAAAAAAATAAACTGTTTTGGATATAAAAGCAAAATGATAAAATTTTATCAAAGTATTTTAACGATATCACATTTAACATTTTATATGTACGACTAAAAATAAATTTATGATATACACATCAATAAAAGTTACATTGTATACGGTCAATTAATTGTCAACTTCAAATGACCCCCTATACTCAATGATAGATGGCATAATCTTTAATTTATTTAGTAGAAAGTGTAGGCTTATTCTAAAGACGTTAGGAAGATTCAAATAAGAGAAATTTGGTAATTAAGATAACTTTAAGAACATAAGTAATTAACAATAACAACAAAATTTAAAGTTTTAGTGAAAATACATAATGCAATATGTTTATTAATTGTTTGTATTTTAGATTTTAATTTTATTAATTATGTATTTAGATTTTAGTATATATTAATATTATTAATGAATTAATTTACGAAATTCATTTATTGAGAACAAAAAATGGGTCCATAAACCATTAATGAAAAAATAAAAAAGAAATTAATATTACACTTACCGTTCCAGAGAAAATGTAAAACTTAATCCGATTAAAAAATTTCAGATTATTCCAATTTCAAGTTTTTTTCATGAAAATTTCTTATTCTTCTCAAATCATTGATTATCACGGATTCAAGCATATGTCCGAGCTCATGAAGTATTAGTATTAAGTAATTCGTGGTGTGCAAGGTTTAGTTCACTTTCAATTTTATTTTTTTTTTTATTTTTTTTGTTAAAGAACGCTCTGATTTTTATATTTTATTAACGACTGTTATGGATTATTTAGGTAATTTTGTTTTATCTCCATCATACGTTATGATTATGGAACTTTTTTGTCCCTTTTTGTGATTTCTTCAATATTTAAGATTAGGTAGATTATGAAATTCATAATATAATTATATATATATAATATATATATAATAATATATAGAATTATTTTTGTTTATGTTCAATACGGTGTAACATTTTGTTACAAGAAAAAAAATTTCCTTCCCCTTCCCTGTTTTCGGATTAAAGAAAATTGTATTGTTATGACATGGTGATTCGTCTGAATTACTAGAGGTAATAAACAACAACATTCAACATATTCAAAAATTTCCCTCATTTGATTTGTGCATTACTCAAGGATGGATCGAACATTAGGATCTGCGGGTCTAGATTACACAAGAGTATAAAATGATAATAGAGAGGGTCTTAACAAAAGCAAATGTTTTGTGTCTCTGAAATCCCTATGACAGAAAATATCAAAGTGACTGAATATTACGGTCATTACTATGAAGAGGTATTAAATTATTAATGAAATTATTTTTTATGCTATGTCTATGGTTGTTTTTGTGTTTGAAATTGTATATTCTTTCAGATCGAAGCTTATCGTTTTGATACAGAAACATATTTTTGTATCCCTAAAGTGAATGTGATAAATTATGGATACAATTAACACAAGGTCTAATAATTGTCAGTTGGGCAAATATGCAAATTACATTTTCTGTTGTGCGTCTACGTAAAAATATAAAAGCTTACACGAGTTTTTAATAATTTTGCTCTTTTTCAGACCTTTTGTTAGTTTTGGGTACAGTTCTCAATATGGTAACTTGTTGTCCATAAACAGTATTCATGTACAAGAAAACTTTCAACCAAAAATGTGCACGTATCACTATAACTAAAAATAACCAAAACACTCATATTGGTGCTATAAAGGGTTTTACCGCTTCTACTTACGACCCGTCTCATTTTCGTGTCCAATATTAGAAAGGAATACCATATTTATCTTTAATATTTTCAATTTATTTGATCCCCTCAACTGTATTCTAGTAGCATTATAGTTTGCCCATATTTTGTTTTCGAGATATTAATTTTGAGAGTGTGTTTATATTTTTTTTTAACATCTTTATTCGTTCAAATCTTAATAAGTATAGTAATGAGTCTAGTGTATGTATTTTTTTATTTGTTTCTTTTAATTTTTATGTTACAATATTCATGAAATCTGAATGAACTTCCAATATTTTGGTATACAATGAGTTTCTCTTATTCTATTTGGGTAACTAGAAATAGATTTTATATATCAGTAAATCTCCAGATATGTATTCATTTTATTGTTAAACATCTGTGCAGGCAAATGAAGTTTTTCTTCAGAAAATAAGCAAACAAGGCTCCCCATATTCATTGTTTCTTTAAACATACTAAAAGCTGACTTGGTTGAAGTAGTTACCTGGTCATGTATACAATGTAAACGTGAGAGCACTGTTTTGATAATTATATGCAAAATGCATCGATGTCGTCCCGGGGGGAGAGGGGTGAAGGGGGGGGGGGAGGGGGTGATAAGAGGGGGGGGGGGAGGGGTGAGTGGGGAGATGAGGGGGGGGGGGGGATGGAAGGGGGTGGGGAAGGGGGAGGAGGTGTGGGGGGGGCTGAAGGTAGGGGGAGGGTGGGGTAGGGGGGAGGGGAGGGATAGGGGGAGGGAGATCGGGTAGGGGGGGAGAGGATGGTGGGGAGAGGGGGGGAGGGTGAAGGGTTATGTGGGGGTCGGAGGGGGAGATGGGGGGGGGGGTGGGGGGTGGGGTAAAGTAGAAGGGGGGGATAGGGAGAATGGGGTGGAAGAAGGGTAAAGGGGATGTTGGGGTGGGGGAGGGGGGGGGGGAGGAGGGGGTGTGGAGGAGGCGGGGGGGGGTGGGCGGGGAGAGGGGGGGGGGGGGGGGGCTGGGGGAGGTGGGGGGGATTGGGGGTTGGATTGGAGGGAAAGTGGAGGGAGGGGAGGGGATGAGAGAGTGAGGGGGGGGGGAGGTGAAGGAGGGGGGAAGAGCGGAGGGTTAGGGGGGTGGAAGCGTGAAAGCTAAAAAAATACATAGGTGTTGCATGGCTTTTAGAACTCAAATTTAGTTCTCGCCAAGCAGTGTTAATGCGTGTAAATGGATCTACGCTACATTTCCCTTGAGAGAAATTTGCCTTTGATTAGTTGTGATTAAACTGTTGTCAACGAAGAAAATTATTCCATCTTGATGAGTCAGACCAATAGTTCATGAACAATATCTTGAGGTGTTAAGTTGAGCAAACATTGATATAATGGAGGAGTTTTCTCATCAAAAAATGTGGGGGGAGAAGATCAGGATGTCCTGAAGGTCTCAATATTATACTTCATCCAGAACAATGATTTTTTCTGGTGTGCAAGGAGCGACAAAAAAAGTTTCGCTAGATTTTAAACAATAAAATTTTTTTTTTTGATCTTGTTGGGAAGTTGCCGGTACAATCAGTTCCATGTGGGGGGAAATCTTTTTAACTTGCTGATGAAGTGCTTGAGCAAGAAGTTGAAATAGTAAAAAAACATTTTACAGAAATCGATGAACGCCTATTGTATTCCCAATATTGTTTGTTTGTATTGCTTTCGAGTATTATTTTCAGTCGCTCAAAAGGTTTGATGACCATATGTTCGAGGTTCTCACTGGAAGATGACCGAATGAAGTATAGATACAAGAAACTTATGAACACCATATTTAGTGATCTGATAACAGTACTGATTGACATATGTTAATAATGACAAATTTTATTGTTTCTTAGTTTTTATTTAAAATAGGTAACAAAATGTTGAACTTCAATATTAAATTCAGGAACTACCCTCATCAAGGGACTTGCAGTCTTGCACCTGCCACAGAGGGTATCGAGAATCAACTCCAGCTCAGGTATTCTGATTCATCAGATGATGATCTATTGTGAAATAAGTACGAGTATGATGATCCAGGTGAGGAAGATGTGATGATAATGACATGACTTTCAAACACCTCCTCCACAATTAGTAAAGTAAAAAAAAGAGGGAAAAGTTGGTCCTCAACGGTCATCTGTTATAAAACGGGGCAAAGAAGCTGACTGGAGGATCTCAAACAGGGTTTCACAAATTTGAAACTAGGGTTGCTGTTAAACAGCCTGTGAAAAAAATATTGTATCAAAAAGTTACTGAAGAAACCTAATAGTTGTTTTAGACAACTGAATTTGTCACATGCAATCTAACAAATACACTTCAAGATGGGAGTTCTGATACTCACGAACAAGCTGTCTGAAGTGCAAGGCTGGTTGAAAGAGCTGTCAGATTTCAGAACAGAAGTATTTACCAGATAGTATAAAACATCTTTAATATTTAGTACACTTATTAGAATTTTTAAATTTTTACTAAGCTAAAGCAATTGTGTCAGTATTTTCAGGTAACAAAGTTTTGTTGAAATTAAAAACAATTTATCGACGACAACTTCAAGACTGTGTCTGACAGTCTTATTCACGACGATGAGCAGAGTTGTTATAAAAAATAATTGATGTAATGTAATTCAAATGTTATAGAATTTTTAATGATTGTACGTTGTAAATAACCACAGTCTAGCATTCTAATATCATATTGTCCCCTCCAGTTTCAACATGAAAGATGGGTATACACCACCATATACTTCAAATAATGAACTCATCAAATCAAGTTCTGGAGTTTCAGTGTGACAAATTGGAATCTGATATTCGTAGTAATTGTACTTTCTTTTAGAATTTAGGCTGTATATATGCCCTTATTTTTGGGATTTTTTACGCGAATTGAAATTTTGAATTTATTCACTTTTTATGATGTTTACCTTTTAACATTTGATGACATGTTTTTTGATTTTTATTTTTTTGACAACACACTCAAGACTCCAAATGACAGTAAATCAAAAAATGATGTGTCCATTTAGTCAGATTTGTATATCATTTACACTCAATACTTGTATATAAATAGCCTTAAGAAGCCTGTTTATATATATCATTCTACATTTATATAATGATTATCAAACTGATCAAGCATCTTACCTCGGTTTTTGCTACACGTATTATAAAAATAATAATTTTTTCGTCAATAACTGTTACATTTACAATTTTCAAGGACATTTCAATATTGTACCACTAACAGTTTTTCATAGTTTCTTTTTCTTTTTAAAAAACCATCAACAATCCCATATGGAATAGGACTGTCAAATCTGCATGATCATGAAGGTAAGGTCCAGGTTTAGACAAATTGTTATTATTTGTTTCGTTGTACATCCTAATGTATGATTACAATATATAAATTTTCCTTAATTTCAGTTCTCAAAAATATTCAATATCAGATTAACATTTCATTTATGACCTTCATTGTAAAGTTTTTTGTATTCAACACTACGTTCAAAAATCTGTTGAAGTGGATTATATTAGTGCTCTCAGACCTACATTCCTAGGTTATGTGTATTAATTTGATATGCTTTCATAATCATTAATTGGGTCATTCGTTTTAAGATGTTATTTTTTGAAATAATAGGTAAATCGAACCAGTTTTGTTTGAGTTTATATACCCCCAAGTGGCTGGGATTATCTGAAAATTAACATGAGGTCCGAGTTGAACAATTGCCATGTCCAGTCCCTATCTGGTCTTTTGAATCACATGAATTTGACAATCGATTCAATTTTGTGTAATTGGACGATCAAATCATGCCTAGTCTCAATTCTATAAAGAGTGCATCGCACCCCATCAACTTATTCAGACCAGAAAACCCCAAAAACCGCACAGCTGCCACAATAATTGCAGGTCATTACAACAAAGGCATATCAGACCACTATCGATGTCCTTTTGGTACCTACGAATGGTGAAAGATTGATGATACACGCCTATCAGTAATACGAACAACGTACATTACCTCCGCTTACAATAACTCAGGTCCTTATAATCCATCTCCGTATCTAACCAATTTTTTGATCATCTGCTTGGTACAATTTTTCCATTTTTTAATACTTCTATTAAGGTATCATTTTTGATTGCTGTGTAGTGTGTATTATTTTTTTGGACCTTTTAAGGTAGTTTCATCAATCAGCCCCCACATTTTTGAATTGGGGGGGGAAACACCCCTTCATAGTTTGATGATCTCTGGCAATTATGATATAACGTTGTGGGATGCGTTTCGATTATGGATCAGAGATGGATTGCTTACAAACATGGACAAAAAAGTAATATCTGGTGAATAATTACAAGATTGTTTTTTACATATAACTTATTTAAATTTCATATCATTAAATGTTTTTTTCGTGTTTCAACACATTTTTTGTTAGGTGCAACTTATTATAGTTTTCTTGGTATCTTTTTTATATTTTAAATGTTGATAGCGTTACTTTTTTTAATGAAGGTATATTGTTTCTTTATTTAATTCTGTTTTTAGGAAGCTGATCAAGACCTTACAACAGGAATCTGCTGATATTCTTGGGTATTAACCCCTTGGCGTTCTCCTAATAGACAAAGAAGAATTGGTTCTGATAATCTGTATTTCAAAGCAGTTATGGAACCGATTCGGTAAACTGTTTACTTTAATCTTTACTAACCTGTTGATTTAGTTTTAAGTATTATACATTTGTCTATAAATTTGTAGCAGGTGATGGTGATTTTAGATTATATCCGTAAAAAAGCCAAGTATGATGTTGGGAGGAACTATAATACGACAAACTGTATATTGTGTCTTAGTTTCAAATGCTCTTTCTGCTATTTGGGAATATCTTTGGATTTAGATAGGGGCGATGTGGTTGAGTCCGATGGGGAAGAGTCATGTCTTGGTGAATACATGAAAGGGTAAAAATGCATGCTACTACGACCTGGGCTACAGTTTATTATGTTTTTGTTCCTGTCCTCGTTAAGGAAGTAATTTCATGTGTTGGCTAGATCTCATTGGAATTATAAGGTGTATCACATGGTTATTGAACTCTATAGGGCAGCAGGTCCATCGATGCAGCTATCAAGGCAGAGATATTAAATTTTGCTCATTGATTCCTTTGAAGTTAACATTCATGACTATTACAACAATACAGGAATTGATGTATCGCAGAGGTGCAACAAGAAATGAGTTCTTTAATGTCGTAGTCAGTAGATATGTTTTCTCAACATTCCGCATGGTCTTTGTTAATTTGTGTTTCGTTTTAATTTTACTATCATCAATCATTCAAGATTATATTGTTTTAGAATTTTTGAATTTATTGTATGTATAGGGATTGCCAATCTTTTATGTTAGCTGTTTGCCGAATACCTGATCTTTATGGCCAAGGGATCCATAAATATTTTTGGATTCATCATGTTTACGGTCAAGATACGATACCCTCTTTAGAATTATTGACACACCGAATGATTACGGAGCAATAGTGGGACAATGAATCACCTCGCACGTACATAGATTTAATGTGTAGCAATGAAGGATATTGATACATTCAATAGATTAGTCGTTGGCTGTCAATTTTTTGGTATAGTCATCTAACATTAGTTTTTGTATTGCTATGAACCGTTTTAAAGGGTTTCCAGTTTCTTCTGTTACTAATGTATAAATCTTGGAGTTCTGGTACAATATTATTAGTTTATATAATTACAGATGGGGGGTTTCAAAGTTCTGTTTAAATTCTAGTGTTTCAAGTTGTTTTGCATTTATCTGACAATGTTGTTTTTGATCGATTTCTCTTTGTTGTTCCGTTAATGAATGTTTCGTACATATTTTTCTTACCAAAGAGCCTATATGAGGCCTTGGTGGTAAGTGAGGATACACGAGCATTTTATTGGTATGTCAAGCATTAAGTATGGCATGTTTTTCGTATCACAAGCTCATTTGTTGAAGTTTTTATTTTGCAATACATAGGCTTCTACCTACTCAACCTTGATACTAAACAAAACACTAATGTAATTTTATGTTGTGACTAATATAGTCACACATACAATGTAGATAGAACTAATATACTATAGATTAATACCATGAGCGGAATACATTTCGATAGAAAAGGAAACAAAAAAAAGTTTTATGCTTCTAAAATGTTCCGATGGATTAATCAGTTTTTGGGATTCAACATACTTTGAATACCACTAAACTTTAGAATATAAAATTAGGTACAGAATTGTAATGTACAATTTTAAATTCAACTAAAAGTTAACATAAACAACACTTGATATTAAATTATAAATACAATTAAGATTGAAAATAAGTACTGTATTGTTTTATTTTGTGACTTCACGACCCAAGACTGACCGCGACTGGCACCCCCCCACTTACCCTCCTATGTGCGCGAATCCAACCAATCTGAACCCTGACATTTCATATAATACAACAGAAAGGTACTGCGGAAGACTTAAACTCATTACTAAACCATTCATTAACTTCCCTAAAATTCACTCTATTATTTCCCTAAAATCTGGAAGTCATCCCACAAGAACATCTATGATCAAATTACTAAACTAAGAGTATTCTAAAAGCGTAAACGAACAAGCTAGTCCATGCCGCACTTCAAGGCATCAACATGAAGGGAAGAAGATCCAGTCCAAGCTAGAAGCCTTAGCTTCACCCTGAAATCCGGTGTTATGAAGACTGCTAGAGTTCGGTTTGAGTTGAGACGACGGTAGTTTTTTGCTTCCTCCACATATAACAAAGCACTAAACCCATACAATAGGGGTCAGTACACAACACAAGTACTTATTAGGTATCTAATCGCCCGACTAAATAGAAAACAGTATATATCAGATAATATCATAAAATCAACTACAATACTCAACATGTCCAACCCACGTTCTAGAATCATGTATAGCACCGCCAGTTCACCCATGAGACTCAAGCCTCAATGCCATACCATTTGGGAAATTAGGTTCTTAAATTGGTTATATTTAACATGTCTGTTTCAAATTCCATTATCTTTATTTCACTATGTCGGTACGTGCCACTCCTCCCCCCCGGCCCCCCCCCCTCCCGACGCCTCCCGCCGCCCCCCCCCCACCCGATTCCCTTTCCCCCCTACTACTAGGTGTCGGTACGTGACATCTCCGTCCCCTAGCTTCGACGTGTCGGTTCGTGACACCCTTCGCCTAATCTACGTGTCGGTTCGTACACCCGATCCCCTATTCTACGTGTCGGGTTTCATGACCCCGGCCCCCTCATACACGTGTCAGTTCGTGACCCCTATCCCCTAATTCTACTTGTCGGTTCGTGACCCCCGTCCCCCTAATCCTACGTGTCCGGTTTCGTGACACCCGGTCCCCCTAATACCTACGTGTCGGTCGTGACACCCGCTCCACTAATCTCTTCTATTAATTCATCATCCTTCTTTTTATACCAAGGCATTCATCACCCCATTGACTTTGTTCATCAAGTTCTTTTATACACCAAGGCATCATGCAATTAAATGGGTTTTCTCAAGATTTGTGGATTCAATACGTCATCTTGCTTATTTTATCACATTGTGAATCACATTCAATGACAAGCATACAATTAAGCATATAGAATAGCTTTTAATATACAACCCAACACATATCATTCGCTTATTAAGAGTTTACTACTAATAGTATAAAAACCATAATCCTACATCCGCCGAAGAATCGCGATCAACACGCTTATCTCTCAAAGCTGTTTCTTCCTCTCCTTTTGATTGTGATCCGTTTCTCCCTCTCTCTGGTTCTTTCTATTTTTTCTTATTTCAAACCCTCTTTAGTTTTAACCTTACTTAGCATATAATTAAGTGAAAAAGATGGCAATAAGAACCCACTAATTAACTTAAGGTTACCTCTTTTAACCCCCAATTAATTAGACTTATTAACATAACCCACTACTTTATAAGTTAAGCAGGAAAGTCCAAACGCCCCTTTAATTAATTAACAGAAATCCGACCCATCCGGGCTTAACGCACCTGTGACGGGCCGTCGTGGCGGCGACGGTCCGGCCTGCTTGTCTCCCGTCACAAGTTCAGAGGACTCAATTTCCTTGAAGATGCTGTGACGTCTGTCGTCCCACGACGGTCTCTCCTGCCATTCCGCTGTACGTTTTGAGCGTCGCTCTCAGTGACCCAAATTCCTAATTCTATGTATGTTTGAACGAGACCCCCACGACGGTCCCCGTCGGGCCCATGACGGTTCGTCGTGGTTCCGTCGACTCCGCCCGTTTTTCCAGAAATAAAATTTCTCTCAAAATGAACTAACATGTCATTACAGTGGACTCATACACGTTCACACATAAATTTAGACCGAAAAGATAAATTTATATTAAAATCATGGATATTAACACTTTCTCAAGAAACGTATACCAAAAAAATATTACCGATTAAATAGTAAGAATCCAACAATTGTATGCATTCAATGGGATTAACCCTGGTATTAAAATATAGATACAGTTTAGGTTTTTGAATACAATTGAATATTATACGAGAGAAGTATACAATTAGTTTTGAATACAATGTGATAGTATACGAGAGAAGACGTAGAGCGAATATATTTCGATACAACTTGAACAAAGAAGTTCCTTTTTATTTTAGTATCCATAGAGGCATTAGGAAATCTTGGAAGAAACCAAACTCTAAAAATATATCAAAATGAAATATCATTAATCTATACAATACGCAGGTCTATCCACACGAACGCCTATTGTTGACCTTTAAACCCACACGTACTTCAATAATTCCTTTCTCTTCATTCCATATAGCTCGCTATATGCTTGTCACGTACATTTTGGATGGCCTTGCGCAGGAAGCTTTTTGTGATTTGGAGGCTACACTATTCTGGTTCCTTATATCCCCAATGTTACCTTCCACTCGTTTTTATCAGTTAACGGAATAATTGGTGATTTCATATGTATCAAACAAAGGTTTACTTGGCTGTACAGGTCGGAACAATATGGTCCAACCTCAAATGTTTCTTCTTTAAAAGGCCCAAGCGTGCGACCATGTGTAATTTATCTAGTTGAAGAGTGCTCTTGCAATTAAATTGTTATTTTCCAAACAAACAATATTAGGTTCTACCTTCGATATGAACACTGAACACATAATTATTTGATGGTACAACCTAACAAAAATAATAACAGTTATGTTTATAATGTTATGAACATATAAATTGGAACAACATACCTTCATGAGTATGACGCTTCTTCCATTAGCAACAATCATTCGCTTGTGGTCTACCACAAAGTTGCTGAAAGTATGGTGAAGCATACATATATTTTTCAAATTCCAAGCTTTCAAAACATCGCTTACTTCTATGGAATCGTTATTGGTAATTTCTGCTTCAATAGACAACATTTAGCCCTCAGCTATGTTTATGTCATACCTTCCTCGATCAACTGTTTCATATAAAGTAAGCCCTATTGCATAACCTGCTGAATCCAAGTAATATTTTACAGAACATCAACTTGTTCACCTTTTTTTCCACCAGTTCCTCCAATTCAGATGTTTGTATGCTTGCCATCTCATAAAACCTTCCAACAGACTGTTGTTGAATTTTAAATAGTATTTTTATATTTTTTCCGACAATGTCAAGTACATGCCTAATGAGAACTCCTTCAAATACCTCTAAACAGCCTTTATAATACTTTCGTTTTGACGGATACACACCAGGTTCTTTAACGTCGTAACTTCTCTAACTGTTCAAAAAAGCCAAAGTCAGATCATATGTTTTCTTTGAAGGACAATTAGTACAATTTTTCTATCAACTGAACTGACAATATCTTTGAAGGACCATAATACTTATTACTTTTAAAAGTTGGAATGACAAAAATATCCTCAACTGCCAATTGAATGACCAATAAGCAGTCATATTGAAATTAAATATATATATATACGAGTGACCCCAAGCTAACCCTGCTAGCATTTATAACTATACTAAATAAATTGAATTAGGACAGTATTGTGTGAAAGCTAAATCATAAGATAAACTAAAATGATGAGGAATACTCATAAACTATCTAAATATATAAAAAAAACCGAGAGTTTAACAACAATGCAAAGTCAAACTCAAATGCTAAAGTTGAATCTAACTATGTTTGGAAATAGCCTCTAACTGATCAGAAGTGATGGGACATGCCCCCAACTAAATCTAGCAACAACTAAAAATAAGACTAAAAGCAAAGGAAACATGTTTGTCGTTTTTAGAGAATAAGGACTCATCATTAATATTGTTGACCTGAAGATCAGGAACCGATCTATGCTTGATCTGGAAGCTAAGGACATGAACCTATATCAGGAAAAGATGTAGTGCAGAGTATGCGTCAGTACTTGAAAGGTACTGAGCATGTATGATAGAGTAAAACTGAACAATAAACATAGCTGACCAAAGCATATTATTGAGCGATGATAAGAGATAATCATGATACTATAATTATAATAGTGAACATGAGCTAACTGAATATAATGACAAAGTTTATAAGATGCAAGAGACTAAGATATGATTCTAACTGATAACATGGTCAATGCAGTAGAATCTAACTGTAAGAGAGCTAGTAATAACCAACATAAAATTACATGAGCTAAATGTGGAGTCCGATGTATACATCACATCAATAGGACCCAATATACCCTGTCAGAGGTATAGAGACATTACAGACATGATCACTAAAATGTAATGCCCACATAATGGAATTCTAAACCTATGGAGACACGTAGTTCTGGGACTATTCGGGTACGCTGAACCCTAGTCCACTTGGTATTAAGCTACTCCCAATTGATTATGTAATCAACAATTTATGACTGAAATTCTGTAATATGGATAGCTCAAAATACTGACATGCAAAATTTGAGAATGTAACAATTATGACTAATAATGTGACATTTGCAAACTGAAGCATGTATATCTGAATAACTGACCTAGAATCTGTAGTTCATGAACTAAACAAACTACATAAATAGGTTTATGAATATCATACAAGAAACTAAACAACAATATGATAATATGATTTGGATCATTCTACCAATTAAAATCCAACAATTTCGAACATTCAAGAAACCTAGGTCTAATCATATTAAGGAAATCAAGATTCTGATTGAAATCTAGGGACCTAATGGGTGAAAGGAACCCACTAGTGAAATCCTACATGCCCGGTGACAAAATTCACGGAGAAATCTTTTGACTTCGGGGCTGAAACTGAAGAAACCTTGTTGCGTGTTCTTTGAGGGATTCTCGACATTCTCTTTCTTTTTTTCTCTAAATGGCTGAGTTGTTTGTGTAATAATTGATATAGGTTGTGGGTTCTTGTAAGTAGCCTCTTGGACTTTTTATGATTTTAATAATTATATTTATATTAATACTTTTAGTAGCTTTTATAAATAATTTATGACTTATGCAAGTGAGTGTCATGATTTTCAAATTTAATAAAGGATTATTTTGTTTATACTAATGGAAAATAAAATATGGATAAATAAAGAATTAAGGTCAAAATCCCAGAACTATTAAAGTTAGCAAAATGGGAAAATAAAAATAAACTACCCTAAAGTGTGAGTCGTGGAACATCTAACGAAGACGGCAGCAACCTTCAGTAAGCAAAAAAAATTCATTCATGCACGTACCTTCACATAACAAAATTTTTTATTTGCCATATACATGATTTAAAACAACTTCACATGCATATTGAGTGAGTTGGATAAAGGATTTGTGTTTTTCTTTTTATATGGTTGCCCGAAGTGTAGTTTTGTTAATTGATTGTGGGGTTTTGAGAAACTGTTAATTAAATTATAAAGATCTCAACGTTTACCCATTTTATATTTTAAAATAATGTTTGATGTGGAATTCAGAGCATGCCAACCCTTGATCATAGTTATCGTATTAATGGGTGATTTAATTGAAGATTTTGGTCAAGAATTGTAGTAATTGTAAATTGAAAAGAAGAACAGGTCCACTATGTTATTACCTAACACACATGTGACATGTTGTACCACACTAATGATTTTCATTTTACTACAGTATAAGTTAAATAATAAAGATGAGTCTAGATTTTTTTATAAAGTTTTTCAATAGTTAAGAAGATGTTAATTACCCCTTTAAAATTCGGCAACCATTTTAATATTCCTGTGCGTATATTAGTGCTATTTATTAAACATTAGGTGTATTATTTACATGCAAATTCTTAAATTCATCATATTGACAGAATTGAACTTATCCCCTACCCTTGAAGTTTAGACTTTTTTATAGAGTTTGAGTGTTGTTAGTTTCAAAATCTCATTGGGGCATGTACTTGATGATTCAATTGATTTGAAATTCAATGAAGGTGAGACTCAATTCCAGAGTGTTTGTTCGACTCATTTGAGGCAGTGTATTTCTAATCTCTTGCCTAAGTGTATGGAATGCGTGTATTGTTCCTTGTGGGGTATGTGTTATGGAGTAGATGAATTTGGAGGGTTGACTTGTCCACCTTGATTAATTTTAATGTAAAAAGGGATAATAAGAGGCATTGTGATTATTATTGTTTTGTATATGATGGTAAATGTAACAAGACCAGTGTTATATGGAATGTATCTTACTATAGAATGCGGATTGTTAATTCGAGATGCCAAAACATTGGGCATTCACTATATATTGTTGATTTTATTTTATTATTTGTGATTGTGATTCCGGGTGTTACTAAACCCCTAGATTTGTGATAATTGAGGTGATTATAGTCATAGTGACATTGTGTTTTATTGAGATGTTGCATCATCTCCTATTTGATATCATATTGTGCACATGCATGACATGATAATTGGGTATGAGTAAGGTCTAAACAGTGTAGAGCGTCCGGTGAGATCGAGTATTGATTTTTTAGTACGGGAGATCGTCCGTGTGCGATAAAAAGTTATGATTATGTTTGGTCACGTGGAGATTATCCTGCGAAATTGTTGTTTGATTATGACAGTGCGTTGAGGATCTCCCACAGACACGTGGAGATCGTCCGGGTCGGTATATGGACCTCGCGGAGGTCCCCCGATGTTTCATGAACTGCTCGATGTATATCTGAGGAGTATCCTGTTCGGTTGAGAGAGAACTTGGTTTCTGAGTCTATCACTTCACTAGTGTTCAAATTGTATTGCATCCCATGACATTCTCATTCTTGATGATTATGTGTTTGTTATTTGGTGGTTGAATTACTTGATCTTTGATTAGCCTCTATTTGACGAACTTGATCTTGTGTGGGTTTACTGATAGTTTGAGTGCCTTTTGTTTTTGAATTTGTGATTGTTGAATATTGATTTTTTTTTTTTTTTTTTTTGTAGTTAAGGATGTGTATTTATTAAATGATTTTAATGAGTTGGTGCTATGAACACATGAACTGTTATGTTGGGCTGATTTTTTTTGCAGTGGTGGAGGTGTGAAGGTGTCGGTTGGTGTTAAGGGTACTCTATTTATCCTCTAGCTTGATTTAGGACGATTTACTGCTGGGTATGTGTGGTTTTGGTATCAACCCTTGTTGACATTATTTTTTTGTAGGTTACTAGCCCGACTTTGTGATATTCTCGTCTGTCTTGGCTGAGCTTTATATGGGATTTGTGAGTTAGTTGACTTGTCCATTTCATCGACCTCTTCTCTTATTTATGATCTTGTCCTACTCTAGGACCAATTCATATGAGCTTTTATCTATTTTTGATTCATTTGTAATACTTTAAGAGACTTGTCATGTGAAGATCATGTTTGGGGGGCGATTGAATGATTTAATGTGATACTCTAAACTTACTTCTCAAATAAGAAGTAAAGTTGTCGTATAAAGTAAAGACCCCAACTAATGAAGTTGGGATGTTTCCCACGAGGAAAATAGTTCAAATTAACTTCAATCTATTATTACTACATTAGTCAATTATATTCTTTGGAAAGCAAAGACAATAAAAGGGGGGGGGGTTTACGTCTAATGAATTAAAATAACTACTAAATTACAGGAGACAACTAACATTTATTCAAATGTTGAGTTTCATCAATTAAGAAAAGTAACAGTGTTTACTGTGTTCCCACAGGTTTCTAACTTGATAGATTCTAACTATAACAATTCTTTCCTGTCATCTTGCGTGCAAAGTGATGAGTTTATATATTTGCTAAATCTTTGTTCGACATCTATAAAATTTCACTCCGCCCCTTGGGGTCCGCTACGTGTGCTGCTATAACTACCCGTACCTTTACCTCATATTAGCATCGTATTCGATATTGACTAATTATTTACCTCTTACAATCAAGACTAGCCTATTATATAGTAACCTAAATCTATTATAATTCTTTTCATATTAATCTACCTGCCTTGGTCCAGCAAGGACATTAAGGCAGTTCTGACATTGTCCATCCGTTAAAAAGACTTCTACGCGAAAGAATTATCATACATGCAAGACACTATTCTAGATTGCTATTTACTTAAGGTTTACCTCTTATCTCCTATGGTTCCCACAACCCGTAGTTATGGAGTGTATCTACCCATATCATAATCACCATATCAAATATGTAATATAAGAATCATGCACCTAACTTCAACGAGAAAGAATAAATCCAGAAGTTCACTTATTAATCACAAAAATAAAAAAGAATTAAGAAAGAAGAAAGAAAAAAAAAAGCAATTGGACTGAAATGAATTGAAACTAAAGATTCGTCCAAAGTGTAATAATAACACCAATCTAATCATAAAAGAAGCTCAATAATCAAGAATCCTAACCCCACAAATGATGCTTTCTAAATATTTATAAAAATAAGAAACTAATTACTAAGGACGACTATTGGTTTGGAAAATTTGTTAAAACACTGTTGGGTCGACGGCCGCTCACGACGGGCCGTCATGTACTCCTTCATCCCATCTTGTGCAATTTCCTTCTCTACTCTCTTTATTACCCTTCACGGTAGGTTGACGGACCGTCAAAGGCACAACGGTCCGTCCGAGGGTCTCCCGTTCCAAACCTTGACCTTGGCTTCGAATTTGGGTAATTAGGAGCTACTTCGCTGATCTTCATGATGAACCAGCAAGACGGACGTCATGGATACAACGGTGCCGATCACGCCTCCGTAACCCCACACTTGGTCAGAATTTCCCATCTTCTTCCAGCAGTTGCAACTTACGATTCCACCTAGGACCGTCACAATCACGACGAACAGCACAAGCTCCGTAGGTGGTACTTGTCTGCATTTCTTGCTCAGAACCTTCGTATTCATCTTTTAGACATGATTTCCTGTAAATAAGAGAAACTTACCTAAAAATTAATACACAAATGGCTGTTTTGCACACTAACGTTAAGGCCAAGCAGTAAAAATACTCGTGAAACTCACGGTAATCAACACCCTCAACTTAAATTCGTTGTTTGTCCCTGAAGATACACTCTGACTCAATAACAAAATATTTGTCCAATATTATCGCATGTTTTTATCTTTCACATCATTTGGCTAGTCATGCCCAATTCAATTCATCATAGTTTGATCATGCTATCACTTATTATGCTTGAATTATGTAGAATCAGACCGATGATACAGCCTCACCATGCAATAAGCACCTATCCTCTTCAATTTCACACCGATGTGCTAATATTTCCTGGTAATTGCAAAATTCCTCACTTCAAAACAAACCTCATTTTTCAACAATGATTTCAGTTTGAGTATAAGGATTCTTTTCAACACTCACTCTCAGAACAAATTCACACACATTCATACATATTCCATAAGCTTGCCCCTATTTTCACGCCTTTAAGTTCGCTATCAACTCTTAGATCGTGAATAGGACTCTCTTAGCTTGTAAACATATGCTCAGGGTCAGATTAGGGTATATTTATGTATACTTTAAGTGACTTTTTTCCTCCTTGACATATGGCTAACCATACCACTTTTTTATCACTTTATTTCGTCCAAGTTTTCGTCATATTTATTTTCACTTTCTATTTTTCCCTTCTTTCTTCTTTGTGTAATTGATCTCTTCTTTTCTGGCTTGATTTATGTGATTTCTTTTATTCTTTTTTTTGATTTCCTTTTCTTTCAACTGATTCTGATTCACTTTACTTTTTGTTCGTATCTCCTTTTGTTCGTTCGACCCACTTTCCAGAGCATTCCTCATAATAACACCCTCAACTCTGTCTTTGCCATTAGTCAAAGTACATAATAACAAAGTTGGGTTCAGGGCCATAAAAGGGTTGTGTTCCTGCATTAGCCACTCTCAACTTATGCTTTTGGCCATAAGCTGATGTGCACATCCAAGGAGGGACCAGGCCCAACACATTATTCTCAAAAAAGATCAGTTGGGGTGAAAGAAGAGTGTCTAGTTTTAGCTCAATTATTGGTCAAAGAAGATTAATTTCATTTGGTTTTCTTTTATTTAGGCTAAAATGGGCTATATTGAACAAGGGACTATTATCCTTTCTAATTGTCTGATACAACTTACTTTTAGCAGAACTAACCAGCAATTTCTAGCTCATACAAATGTGGACTATTCAAATCTGTCCTTCACACTCATTGAGATCTCATTACTCTACGGCAGATAATCAGACCTAGTTCGAATTCTAGACTTAGAGTCATGTTAGTGTGTACCTCTGAGTGTCATGATTAGCGCAACACATTTTATAATTACTATGGCTAGTCATGGCATCATTGATTCATTTCATAAGGATATCAACCTAGGTCACCAGATTAGACTGCGGTTCAACAGTAAAAATATCAGTCTCTTGGAAAAAGACACATTCAAGAGAAACCCCAAAGAGATAGTGAATTGGGAACACTCAGATGTTCACCCTATAACGTCACATGTCCATTTACCCCACCCCAATAAGTGAACAGTGCAATTGTCCCCAATGCATAAAAAAATTGAATACAATAGTTGTAGTGTGAAGGCTACCGCTGGGGCGCAAAGCGCTGACGATCAGCATCTGGTGGGTACGGTGTTCCCTCATGCCACTACCTCTGGTAATCTGGACACCCTCAGTAGTGTCCTCACCATCAAAACACTTATCAGCATGCCTCCTCCGACCCCCCCCCCTCTCGACAGTTTCTGTGAGCTAGATGCTCCGAACAGCTGACTCTACGGCCCTTATCTTCCGGCCTCCTCATAATCCAAGCGGAGTCTCGCTCCTCGCGCCCTTCCATCTCACTTGCTCCTTCGTGTCCGTACTTGAGCCTCATCCTCGTCTCGACCCCTACGCCTCTTGCATGCTCTCTAGGGGGAGGTTGGTGTAATCTAGAATGGCGAATAGAGGCCACCATCGTCTGTGTCTTCCAGCAGGCTCTGCAGAAGGGGCCTCAACGCAGGCCCCCTATCTCTAAGATCATATCGATGTATCACTAAGACTGTCGACCGCAGCCTGAAGGTTCGACATATCACCTGGATGGGCTGGCTGGAATGCACCCGCTACTCAAAGCGTCCACGGCGCTGAGTGAACTCATCGATCTCCTCTCTGGTGTGATGGACCATTCTCCGCTCCCAATAGTTCTCTGCTCAGCAATAGACCTCTGTATCCAGGCTGGATATGATTCAGATGTAACCATCTGCCCTCTAATTTCTGGACCCTAGCGAAGCGGGTACCAGAGCGGAAAAGGTGTTGAGCATAGAAGCTCGGGGCAGTGCTATACATCCCAACGATGCTGTCACTCAAGTTCCAGTGTCTGTAAAAGATTGATCTCTGGCATAGTCAAGAGATTCCGTAAGGACCCGCCGCCCAATGTAGTGTCCGTGTCATGACTGCTTTATCATTCAAAATTTTGCGTCCGAATAGACTTTATACTGGGGGCGCCCATCGACCACCACTGGTTGCTGTCGGCAATCAGTGAGACATGATTCGGTGACCGGGTATGGATTCCGAACTGCCAGCCTCATCATACTAGGCAATTGTGGCAGCTGTAGCGGTGGAGGGACCTCACAGATTCGGATGCTTCCTCCACCACCGAACTCCCTAAGGGAGCCAGACGCTCCGTCGTGCCTTATTAGCTGACCAGAAGTTGTGCCGGTCAGTGTGTGCTCCTCAATCAGACTGAGAGGCAGTGACTACGCCGGAAGCCACCTTCTGGTTTGGCTCTGTAATCATGTGCAGCTCGAGATGGGGTTAAATGCATGGTGGGCACGTACTTAGGGTGCACGCTCATCATCAGAGTCCAATGACCATTTCGGCATAACGTAGCACAAACTTCGATCGCGCCACGTGTGTAGACTCGATTTTGTTGTTTGTTCCATATAAGATGTACCTGTAAAGAATCATATTAGTACTAGAAAGGAAGCAAAGAAACAAGAAAAATGACATCAAAATAAATAAAGGATTTAATATGTAATGCCTTTCTATAGTCTATATGGTGAAACACACGACAGGACCAGTGACGCTCGTCTTATTACGACCGACCGTCACGGGGTTCATCATTTCCTACTTGAATTATGTTTTATTGGAACCCCTGAAGGAAAGTCCTATACAAGTATGACGGATAACAGGACGGACAAGTGTTGATGATGACGGTCCTCGGGGTCACTTAGAAAAAAGTATGGAGACACTTAGGAGAGTGGTCTCTGACTGTCGTGACGTTACGATGGACGGACCGTGGAGGGTATGATGTTTTTTCCCTCTAGTGTCCCATTAGAGGACACTTTAAAAAGTATGGGACCCTTAGAGAGGGGTCTGAACGTTATAACGTTATGCAGGACGGATCGTCTAGTGTAATGACGTTCCGTCCGTTGGATGTCTGTTTTGAGGAAACTTTAGAAAAGTGAGAGACCCTTGAGAATAGGGTCTATGACCGTCATGATGGTATGTTGCAGAAAACCGTTGTGATGAGACAGTCCGTGGCATTGTCCGTTGAAGGACACTTAGAAAAGTGGATACCCTATGATTAGGGTCGCTTAAAACCCAAGAACGGTTTGTGCAAGACGTGACCGCCGTGGGAACGCGGTCCGTCTCAGCGTCCGTTTGTGACACTTGGAGAAATTGGACAGTGGGGTGTTGGGGATGTTATGATGGAACCAATTATGGTCCGTCGTAGATTACGACGGTCCGTCATCGTGGTCATCTTCTTGTCATTCAGTGAGCAGAACTGGGATTCCCCATTCTCCCCTATGACCTCAACTGGAAATGTTAGTTTTTTTAACCTACATTTGTCTAATCATCAGTACCTAGTAAACTAGCAATTTCTAAAGTATCTATTTCTAAGTGTTGAACAAGGCAATTTTGAGGTATTGTTTTTCGTCAACCTAGGTTACAAATATGTATTAAGAGATGAACCCCTCAATAACAAAATAGGCCTAATACTAATTGATAAATCAAAAATAAATGTAAATGGTAGAAATCTAGACACAATAACCGTAGCATTCGAGAAAAACAAGCGTTAAGGTACTTGGTGATCAAGTAGAGAACCACCGCAGCAGAACTCCGCTAGTAAGAGTGGATTTTTACAAATTGGTGGGTAATTTGGGAAAATGTATCGGTTTGAAAGAAAGAGAGGTATGAAAACTGTAAGTTGAAAAGGGGAGGGGGGGGGGGGATGAGAGGAAGAGTGAAGGAAATGGGTGAAATGAAGGGGGTGGGGTTTTTAAATGTTAAGAATTTTTAAAAACTCCAGCCGGGTCGGGTCGGATAAGCTTCATTAACGACGCCATGAGTCCTCGATGATGGTCCGTCGCAATTGTGACGGTCCATCATTGGTTCCGTCACGTGTGCCCTAGTTTTGAAAATAACAGAAAGACGTACTTGGCACGACGGATTCATGCGACGGTCCATCGCGTGCGTGACGGGCCGTCGATGGGTCCATCAGTGACTGCTGCAGAGTGATTTTCTGCAGAATTTCATGGTGATGTGCCGTCAAATTAAACCCATAGTAAAAATGCTACCATTACTAAAAAGAAAAACTACATATTGAGTTGTCTCCGCAACAAGCGCCAATTTAACATTGGCGGCACGACTGAGGACGCTTGATTACTCAGCCTTCATCAAGATGTATCGTGTGATCCCTTCAATTTGCCGATTCGAGATGGCCCAAAATAGGATTTTATTCGTTCTCCATTCACCTTAAACTGTCAGCTCCCTCCTTGGTTTTCCTAACGCAACTGGCTCCCATTAGGGGCTAATTTGGTAATCAATAAGGGCGTATATTTGGACTTTAGCTTTACCGGAGCCAACCAACCTAGAGCTGTCTAAAGCACCAAATGCCCACCATAAACTCTCATTTTTCACTTTTTAAATCATATCCTTCTTCATCTTTGTCTTGTAGAATAGAGATACCGATTGGAGCTCACCACTTTGCCTCATGGACCTACAAATTTTTAAGGTCGCTTCTTCCATTGTTCAACAAAATGTCATCTGCCCTTTTTCAAATATAACTAAGGGTTTACCCCTTAATCAAGTACATGTCAATCCTCCCGCAAGAAATAATGGCACTTCAAATAGCCTTCGAAATCAAGATAACAAATCTGACAGCAATTAAAGACTCCTGTTTTACTAGCACTTCATGGAGTATCCTATAGGCCTTTTCATATTCGATCATCCATCATATCCGCATCGCAGTGATCTTTGGGTCACCCAAACCCAACTCTGTACATTGAGAGTGCATGAGGATTTTGCTTGCCCCCAGATCCATAATGCTTTCACCAATGTATGACCCCACGTCAAGTTTTATTGAACCACCCGGGATCTTCTTTCTTTTGTACGATGTCTTGTAGCCATAGTACTACATGTTGCCATTCCTATCATTCATCCTCGAAAGTGGACCAATCTTTTCTTTTTAACCATATCTTTCATAAATTTGGCATAACCATGGCATTTGTTCTGTAGCTCACCAAAGGTGACATTGATAGAAGAATGCTTCACCATGTTATAAAACGCCGATATTTTACATCCTCGTCTTTTTCACTATATCTAGGAAGGGTGGTGGTGTTTCGTATGCATTAGAATTACCTTTATAGGACTTCAGCATCTTTCTATTGCTATCTTCTGCTTTATCCACTCCATCTTGCCATCTTACATGTTCTTTTCTCCCGTTTTTCCTCATTAGACGCATAAGGAGTCAATGGTTGCTTCACCCGTTACTGAATGGCTTACATGTTGGCATTATTTTTTTGGATTTTGGACATGTGTTGCTGAGAAGAAAATAGTGCGCATGTTTCCCGCGTGTTCATGTCCGCAGATAATTGGGGCCATTTGCAACTCGATCTCTTAATTGCTCTTGCATGTTTATCGACTTCTGCCATACCGCTAAATCAATCCTTAACCTTACTTTGGCTCAGGTGAGGCATCGACCTCCCATCATTTTGTGCCACAGATCCTCACTCGCGCCATACTATCCTCCACCGTACCCTAGGAGTAACTTCACTCATTTTGAGGAGGGATATATTGCCCATCCTATCATTTCTATTACCATAGTTTTTCCCCCTGTTTAATTTGTTGTTGCGTTGTAGTTGCCATGTCATAAATAATGACCCTCATAGGTTATAGTTACCATAGATCCGGACGCTTGGTGGCCAAACTCCTTATTTTCACCTTGGGCACTCGTCGAAAACCCCCCAGGGTTGGGTGGGGGGGGGGGGTGGGGGGGAGGGGGGGGTGTCTACCTCATTTAGACGGCTAGAATCCGGTCCGCATATATCAGTTCATCATTTGGTGTGGTGTTTAGACAGTAGTTACTGCATTTCATCCTTTTCTGCACGCCCCAGTGATATTTTAATACCACCCAAGCTCAGTTCTAATCTGAGCCATCTCTTCACTAATATCATCTGTGGCTGGGTTGTAGTGGTTGCACGCGAAGGTATTTCTCCAAGTATCCTGACTTCCTAACTCCAAGATTTTGGTTCTTGAAGTGTTTTTTTCTACTTTTCAGTCAATCTCAGCATAAGTTGACACTCTCCAATAAGAACTACCCTCTATGCTTATCGCAACACCACTTTATTATTAATCATCTTGTCCCCGATAGAAGTATTCCTTTGTGACTCATCATCTATGCGCTAATTGGGTGGACGCTTCTAAAAACGAGGTGTCTATCCTCAATAACTACTTAACTTACTCTCGCTTGTATTTGCCACAAAGTGTTCACTCTGGTCTTTGGGTAGTTTCCTTGGAGACCGGGTAGTAGCGTGCTAAGAAAACGTCCCTTAGTTGGTTCCAAGTGAAATTGAGTTTAAGGGACTCAATGAAAAAATAGCAGCCTCTCCCGTCAGTGAGAGAGAAACGAGCTCTTAGCACGTATTAACTCCAAGTCCAACTCAGGCCTCCCTACACATTCTTTTACACACTGCCGCTTACTTATCTAGTACGGGCATGTGATCCTCATAATGTAGCCCCTGAGCTCCGCCAAAGTAGGCGGAATTGATGGAGATAGAGAGTTTGGGGTGACCGCTAGAAATGGCCCGTATATCATGTCAGTCATGGTGCCTCATCTGTAGTAAGGGATACAGAAGAGTGAGTTGTTCTTTTCAGCAGTGGTGACCTATTCATGAATCTAGTGCCAATGTTTGAGGGGTGGCAACCATCTAGGGGTTCTTATAGCCCAGGGCAGGGCTGGTTAGCGTGTTCACGCAGCGACCTTACATGGTGAGACAATAATGTGGTTTTTTCAGGGTCTCACAGAAGTTTCAAGGTGCAGATATTTTATTTTACTGGGGGAGATCGCCGATCACCATATTCGGCAATGTAACTTCTCAAAGGGTTCGTGATGGTACCTCGACCTGATTACTTCTTCCATACTATACCACCACACCAATGGTAGAGGTTCGTGCAGAGTTCAGTTAGGATAGGTATAGAGTTTTGCTAATAGTGGTTTTGCAGCTCAGCAGAGTGCGGGAGAGTACCACCCCCTGCTGGAGGTGGACGAGTAGGCCACTTGCGATGCTTTCCCGGGGAGACCGTATTCGGGAGGCCTCTGATGCTGTTACTACAGCTCATATCCTAATATGCCAATCGACCGCGTCTGTGTTTGTTTGATCAGAGGTTTTACATTCTCTTATGGGCGACTTTTTACAGCTAAATTTTATTGATATGGGATAGCATGACTTTACCTATCGTGTTTCTACCCCCTTGGTATCCCTTAGTTGTGGAATGCGGTGTATCGATCTTGTCTTGTTTCTTTGCGGGGTATGACACTTGGTAGAATTAATCATTCTGGGGAGGGGTAGAACTTTGATGTTATCTTGGGTATGTATTGGCTTTCTCCTGGTATAATCCTGTCCCTTGGGTTTAATGCTAAAGGATTGTGACTTTAGAAATCTTGGTGTTCGGAGGGGTGAGTGGCAGAGTGTTAGTGGTTCTTATCCTAGCAAGGTCATCTCTTTTATCCGTGCTCAGAGATTAGTGGAGAGGGGGTGTTTGTATTACTTAGATTTTATTCGTGATACTAGCATTGAACCACCTCTTATGGACTATGTTCTCGTGGTTCAAGAGTTTCTCAATGTATTTTATTCTGATCTTCCAGGTGTTCCTCCCGATAGGGATATCGATTTTGCAATTGATTTTGAGTCGGGCACTAAACCTATTTCTATCCCTCCATACCGTATGGCTCCAGCAGAGTTGCAAGAATTTAAGGATCAGTTGTAGGATTTATTGAGTAAGGGTTTTATTCTCCCTAGTGTGTCACCTTGGGTGCCCCTTATTGTTTGTGAAGAAGAAGGATGGGACTATGAGAATGTGTAGTGATTACAGACAGTTGAACAAGGTAACAGTAAATAATAAGTATCCTCTTCCGCGTATTGATGACTTATTCAATCAGTTACAGGGAGCATCATTATTCTCTAAGATTGATTTGAGGTCTAGGTATCATCAGTTGAAGATTAGGGCATTAGATATCCCTAAGACAACTTTTTGGACTCGGTATGGGCATTATGAATTCCTTGTGATGTCCTTGGGATTAACTTATGCCCCTGCAGCATTCATGGAGTTGATGAATGGGGTGTTTCGACCATACCTTGATTCTTTTGTGATTGTTTTCATCGATGACATCTTGGTTTACCCCAAGACTGAGGAGGACCATGTCCGACACTTAAGGATTGTACTTTAGAGGTTGAGAGAAGATAAGTTGTATGCCAAGTTCTCAAAGTGTGAGTTTTGGCTAACTTCTGTGGAATTCTTAGGACACGTGGTATCTAAGGAGGGTATTAGAGTAGATCCGGCCAAGATTGAGGCAGTTAGAGGCTGGACGCGACCTACTTCATCTACTAAAATTAGGAGTTTTTTAGGATTGACAGGCTATTATTGACGATTTGTTCAGAGTTTTTCTACTATTGCAGCTCCATTGACTAGATTAACTCGACAAGATGTGGGTTTTCAGTGGTCTGATGAGTGTGAGGAGTGCTTTCAAAAGCTCAAGACTTTGTTGACTTATGCTCCTGTGTTGACTCTACCTGAGGAGGTTGTAGACTTTACTGTGAATTGTGATGCTTCAAGAGTTTGTTTGGGTGTTGTGTTGATACAGAAGGGGAAAGTGATTGCTTATGCTTCTAGGAAGTTGAAATCCCATGATAAGAACTACACTACTCATGATTTGGAGTTGGCGGTTGTGGTATTTGTACTTAAGTTATGGCGTCATTATTTGTATGTGGTGCATTTCATCGGAGTCTTCAGTATATATTTAGCCAGAGGGATTTGAAGTTGAGGCAGCGGAGATGGCTTGAGTTGCTGAAGGACTATGATGTGACCATTCTGTATCATTAAGGAAAGGCCAGTGTTGTGGCCGATGCTCTGAGTAGGAAGCCTCCTAGCATGGGGAGTCTTGCAGAGCTTAGTAGTAAGGAGAGACCATTGGCTAGAGATGTGCAGATATTAGCTAACAGTCTTGTCCTCTTGAAGATTTCAGAAGAGAGTGATGGGATGATTGCTTTTATTGAGGCTCGGTCTTCTTTAGTCGAGCAAATACGTGCACACAAGTTTGATGATGAAAAATTATGTCTCATTCAAGACAAAGTATTGAGAGGGGAAGCTAAGGAGGTCGTCCTTGATTTTGACGGTGTCTTGTAGATCGGACACATAATTTGTGTCCCAAGACAGGCGATTTGATTAGATTGGTTCTTGAGGATGCTCATTTTCTCGGTATTCCATCCATCTGGGAGCGGCGAAGATGTATCATGATCTGATTCAGCATTACTGGTGGTGTGGGATGAAGAGAGATATTTCAAACTTTGTTTCAAGGTATTTCACTTGCCAGAAGGTCAAGTGTGAGCACCAGCGGCCCGGGGTGTATCTCAAAGGATGCCTATTCCTACTTGGAAGTGTGAGCGGATTACTATGGACTTTGTTGTGGGTTTTCCTACAACAGTGGGTGGTTATAATTCTATTTTGGTTGTTGTTGATAGGCTAACAAAGTCTAGCCATTTCATTCCTGTTCGGATGAAGTATACGGTAGAAAAGTTAACCGAGTTATATATAAGTTAGATTGTGCGACTACATGGAGTTCCTATTTCTATCATATCAGATCGAGGTTCACTATTTACTTCTCACTTCTGGAAGGCATTATAGCATGGTCTGGGTACTCATTTAGATATGAGTACAACCTTTCACCCTTAGATTGATGGTCAGTCTGAGCGGACAATTCAGGTGTTGGAAGATATGCTCCGAGCATGTGTGATTAATTTTGGAGATAGATGGGATCGAATTTACCCTTAGTGGAGTTTGGATATAATAACAGTCATCACTCTAGTATCCAGATGGTCCCATTTGAGGCGTTGTATGGTAGACGGTGTAGATCTCCGATTGGTTCGTTTAATTCTATGGAGGTGGACCCATTGGACAGACTTGCTTCGAGATTCTATGGAGAAAGTCCG
Source organism: Solanum habrochaites (assembly GCA_027704765.1). Lineage (NCBI taxonomy): Eukaryota > Viridiplantae > Streptophyta > Magnoliopsida > Solanales > Solanaceae > Solanum > Solanum habrochaites. The sequence goes on along the minus strand of JAKWJA010002499.1, from coordinate 30,517,999 downwards.
TATGATTCAGTATAGACTATTGAAATGCCAGAGTCGACAAAAGAGTTTATGCAGACGGAGAGTTAAAGCTTAGGGTTTATGGAGGGTGATCACCTGTTTTGCTACGAGGATCACCTGAAGGGGGTGATGAGGTTCGGAAAGAAAGGAAAGCTAAGCCTAGGTTCATTGGACCTTTTGATAGTGTAGCCGAGTGGGAGAGGTGGCCTATAAGTGTGCCTTGCCACTAGTTTGCGGTTAGTTTATACATGTTTTTCATGTCTATATGTTAGGAAGTAATTCCGGATGATAGACTCTTATGTTCTTTCATGATTTTGGGGAGGTTGTTCCAGACTTTACATTTTGAGGAGGAGACTACAACTATTTGGAATAGGGAGGTTCGAAAGCGGAGGGACCAAGGATATTGCTCAGTGAAGGTGCAACTGGAAGCACCGAACAGTGGAGAGGAACTGGGAGACTGAGTCGCAATGCGTGCAGATATCATCAACTTTTTTTTTAAGCTTAGGTACTTTCTTTACTTTGTGTTCGAGGTCACGAACATGATTTTTAGTGGTGGATAATGTGATGACCAGAAGGTCAGTTTTGGTATGGTCAATTTAAATATCCGTCTAAACTGAGTGTATGAATTAATGAATAATTATATATAAATGACTTAACTGATAGCATATGGATTAAAGTGATAATTTTTACCCATTTATTTAAAATTAAAAGGGTTAGTGGGTTGGTAGTGTTAATAAACAATGAAATTTGAAAAAAAACAATTAGAGAGAGATCAGAAAGAAGACAGGAAAACCAGGAGAATACAGAAGCGGCATCATGATTCCAAGTCAACCTTAAGATAACTTTTAAATTTGTTTGTTTGAGATGGTGGTCTGCGTATATGTATAGATATTACTATTATATTAATTAAAAGAAAAAAGAAAAAAAGAATGGGGCAGTCATTCAACGTGACTTTCTTGAAAAAATAAAAAATAAAAAATTAAAAATAAAAATTACAAGAAAAAGAAAGAATGGGCAAATATTGTTAGGGATATATTTTTTGTTAATGGCAAGCCAATGATTGGTCATTAATTACATATGGGCTGCAATACAAGGTGTCGGACAGAAGGAAAAAGAACAAAAATCAGGTCTACGTCGTAATGTTAATAAAATTAGTGGTGTTAATTTAATTTTGGTCATCATTAAGATTCAAGTTCATAGGTTGGCATGGTAATAATATTTTAGATGTACAATACTAAGTGAATATCATTAGGAATTATGATATTTTGGGAAGGAATAATCGGAATTTAAATCATAGGTTTGAAACTCAAAATCTCTGTGTTGAAATGTTAATTAGACATCAAGAATTACAAACTTGATTTATAAAATGTGGGTTGAATTGAGGTCAAGGTTGTCTTTAAACAAAGAAATGATAGTGTATAGTTTGAAACCTTATTGTAATATATAAACTATTGCATAGATTGCATTGATTTGGAAAGAAAACGGAAAGGAAAGGCTCAAGTCCAAGAGGGATTATTCGTTTGGCTAAGGCAAACGGAATTCATCCTAAAAACTCTTGTAAAGCGGTATGAAATCGTTTTTGTATTTACTTGTCGTGTGTTGAGGGCATAATTTGATACTTATTGACTTCTTTGTTGTTGTTGTCATCCTTGTTACAAATTGTTGTTTTTTATCAAAATGGCTATCTCCTCATTTTTATTTTAGTATGGTAATTCACACTGCATCGAACATGGTGTGAAGAGTTATGTGCCTGATGATGATGTACCATTTTCGAGGGTCGTATCGCGCGCCCCGTATTAGTCGGATGGACTATTTATATTTCGAGGTACGCTATCGCGCGCCGCGACAGTTGACTAGTCATCGAGGGTTGCTGGTGTAGTGCGCCGCGACTAGAGCGAGCGACAGATATGTACCCAAGCGGTCCCAAACTTAAAGACAGCGGGTGTGTATAGTTAAGAAGACATGCATAACTATATTTGACATTGCATCTCATGGCATTGAATAATTTTATTATTGATGAACTTGAAAACATATTTTGCTGATCTTTTGCGTGTTCCTGTGAAGCTTGTGACGTACTTGAAATATTGAGGTGTTATTGAGGGGGGGAAAAAATGTGTAACGATTAGAGGTGGTTATTGAGTTGTGTGTTTGGTAACTGTAAACTGTTAGATGTAGCGTTGGGAGGGTATTATAGTCGGGTGTAGGAGTCACCCGTCGTATTTGTCAATTAACTTGGGTTTAGAGTTTGATTGTTGGCGGTACGCGTGGTTTGGTTACTCAACCATGCTTCTGCAAATTTTGTAGGTTACGAGACGGGGATTTCTGATACTGTCATTCTTCATTCCGAGGCATCTTGAGGAGGGTTGGAGGACTAGCTCTTGTCATCTCAGCGAAGTTTCTAATCCGTTTATGGCTTCTGTTTTATGAAAGACAACTTCATTTTAGACTTCTATTTTATTTCAATTCTTATATTTACAGTAGAGGCTTGTGCAAGTGACAACCTGATTTGGGGAATTCGATTAATTAACTGGATTACCCACACGCAAATCGAATTGCAATAGACTTCTTTGCATATTATCAAGCGTTTAATCAATATGATTAAATCCATGACACTATACCAGACCAGAGTAAAACATATGAACATCATGTGTTCACTTAAACCCAATTTCACAATTCCCTTTGAAAATGATTCTTCCGAACTTTGCAATCAATGAAAATCTTCTTGCTCTCACTCTTTGTTAGGCTCAGTAAATAATAGATACTATTAGTAGTATATATACATACTATAATATATTATATTCTATATACTATTATATCTATATATAATATATTGTTAATTAGGAATCTAATATGTAAATTTTATGTGAGTGGTCGGTCCGAATCTCATACAATCTTGCCATACAAACCAAGTTCTCACTAAGAATAGAAAATCAGACCCCTTAGATATCCCAATCATTATTACTAGCAAAAACTGTTTAACCAACAATCCTTACTACATAGTTACATCTCAATCACAATTCATCACGAACTCTTATTACCATCATACTCAGGTAGCTCTTGTCATCATCACAAAGTCAACCTTTCCATCAATATGACACTTTAAACCTAGTTATACCAATGAAATCCAAAGGATTAACCCACTTTTATATGCATTTTTGTTTTACAAAAAATTTCAATTACCTTTAGACATGTATACTCTTTGGGACTTACTTCACCCATAAACTTGTCATTATGGGATTTTATCATTCCCTTGGACCTCAATATGAAATCATCGGTCCTCATTTAAAACCCTTTGAATACACTTCTCAACTTAGCACAATTAAATATATCCACCACCTATAAATTTCTCTTATAAGTAAAGCTTAACTCAAATGTGAATGCAACACAAAATCTCACTATCTGAACACGTCATATAACTGACAACTCTTGAATAGTTAGTATTCACACTTGACAATTGATGTAATTGTTTCCAAATTACACTAGTACCAAATTGTAAAAGTTCTATAGATCCATCACTATAACACAACATACCTATTAAAAATATTGTATTCAAATAGCCCACACCTTTCTACCCATTGAATATCTGCAAAACATTACCAAATCTGTTCTCTTTTTAGCCCAAACCAATTTACATTCTTCAAGATCAGGTGATTAATAAAAGTAACACCGTCATATATTCAGGGAGCATTGGGTTAACCTATCCTGTAGTAGTATTATCATGACCTCTTTAATATGCATCAATCATGAACATTAATAGTAAAGATCCTAACCTCAATTGGCGCAACCTTAATTTCATAAGCACAAACAACACATAACGTTATGAAAAAGTTTACTAGTTAGTATTTTCAAGTATATGGTGTCCTTATCTAGTTATCCTTGCAAAATTCTGATAGCCCACAATGGAAAATTTACGACTCTCACCTCTCTATACCTCTCATCACATAATCGACCATTTCCAGAAAAGATTTTGCTAGATCAACTATGTATAAAGCTTGAATATGAATCTCTTACATTATCTAATAGTTCTCTCCACTTTATTCATTTTATAAAGAAGCTCAAAAAAATCAACAATAAAAGCACAATTATCTTCATAATCAGTACCCATGAAAGCATAAAAATCTTCATAATCACTACCTATGTAGAATGAAGGTTCCAACTTTATGAACTTACTAAACAAATTATGTAGACAACTAACCGTTACAGTGCATGCAATCAATTGAAATAAAAAGCCTATTTCCAAGGACACGTTTTTTTAATTTATTTTTTTCTGGTGATTGTTGTTTCAACTTCTAATACTCTAGTACTAACCATATTTGAAATAGAGTGGAAAATTTTAAGAATACCAATTTGTATCACCTAGATACCGAATTGGATGCAATACATGCAACTAAAATAAAGAAGAATGATGTTTTCCTACAATACTATGCCATCTAAAGACAGTAAAGGGGTCCCATTACCATTCCCAAGACTCAGCTAGAGTTGTCTGTGTGATCAGATATCGGACCATAACACTCTCTCTGATGCCAAGTTTGTCACATCCCCAATCGTATCGTAGTGACGAGCCTCGCACCTTAACTACCTAGGTGGAAGATCAACGAAGTTCAACCTTATATACTTATGCAAGAACTATGGAGAAACTCAGCAAGCTTACTATAGTTGTTGTCAAAATCCTGAAAGTCATCACAACAAGGATATCTCATCTCTCCAATACTAATTCATAGAATCAACACATCAAAGTAATGACTAATATTTTAATGTCCGAAAATTAAGTACAGGACACATCATGCCATGACCAAGAGATCCAATAACTCGTAATGCATACTCACCCTGGAACCTTATATGGTGAGTTTTACTAATTTGAGGGGGCACGTCACAAGTCTTTGGTACAGTCGGTGCACCATCCATACAGAAAAAAAAAAGAAGAAAAACCCAAGTTAGCTCTATACAGGGCAACATGTAAAATAGGTATCAATCGTCCACCGAAAATATAAATTACGTACCATGAATAATAGTATGAACTCAACTATAGCAACTGTAACGTGATAAGCATAAACAACATGAACCAGTGTCACCAAAACTAAAGTAAGTTGAAAGAAGTCAACAATAACAAGATCATCCATGAGGGATGCATGCCTCCAACTAAACCATTTGGGGAATTGAGTTTTTTGAGATTGAATACATTCCATTAATTCTATATCTTTTTTCCTTTAATGTTACTGTGTCAGAACATGACACTCCGATCCAATTATACCTTATCGAAAGTGACACTTCAATCCAAGAATATTGTGTCGGAATAGGACACTCTGATACTTGAATACCGTGTCTGAACGTGACACTCCAATTCATTATAGCGTGTCAGAACGTGACACTTTGACCCAATTATAATGTGTCGGAACATGACACTCTTATCCAATTATACCATGTCATTAACAAACGGTTAACGACGATCAATTATACTGTGGTCAGGAATGTGACACTTCCTATCGAAGAATAACCAAATTTATCATTTATTATCACCAACTTTTAGTTTATTGATAATATTTTTCATCAAACCTCTTGATTCAAGGCATACTTTGATATAGAGGGTTTCAAGAATATAATTTCACGTCCCATATTTCAAACCGCAATCCACTAAATAACCACAACCAAACCGACACAACCCACACAATCAAGTACACCAGAAAACTTCAATAGTACATTGAATGCACATCACTCACTATTATGATTGACTATCAAGTAGCATAAAACCGATAACCTACCGCTACTGAAGAAACCGAGCCAAGCAAGGTGTTTCGCCATACTGTTTTTTTCTTTAGAAGTCCTTCGAACCTTTCCATCTAATCAAATAGAGATATAGGCAAAATTTGTAAGGTTAAAAAGGTAAAAGTTATATTATTGTATGTGTAGCCTAACCCAAAACTCACCTTATTGTGATGATCCAACTTCCTAAAAGTCAAACCTAAGGGTAGAGCTGAAGTCGCTGAAGGCTCCAAGATCATCGCCTTGAAGGCAATATTTACGGACCTATCGGACTATTTAAAATGTATTGTTAAGAGGTATAATTGAAGACAAAGTAAAAAATAAGGGTAAACGAGGGATTAGCAAACTAGGTCGTACTACCAAAACAAAGGGGCAAAATGGGGAAAACGAGAGCATGACTCAACCTAAGAAGCGACCAGAAGCAGGCAGAAGACCAATTTAAGTGGGGTGACTGTTAATTTAGAACCCGCCCCGGCAGGTAAGAGGCTAAGTGACAGCGTACATTGCAATCGAAGTTCCCATCATTCTTTCCAATTCCACATATAGCAAACCTTAAGAATAATCATAGGATGCTAATCATCTCGTTCTTCCAACCTTATTAAATATGGCCATAAAAGTTTTTCCTTCCTCACATTCACAGTAAGCAACCGCTCGCAACCGCCGCTCGCAGAACATAATTCAAGAACCCACTACTTTCCCGACTAACAAAATATTATATTAGTCATAAGCCTTGGTCATATTCACAACGTGTATTGACTTTACTAAAACACTCGTTGACCTATTGCAAATTGTATCGTGTCGTATCAAAGTTCCTTGAGTTTTAACTCAAGATGGGAACCCCTAGTATTTTTATCCTAATTTTGAGGACCCACTTTAATTCCTAATGTTATTTTTCTAATCACCAACTAAATAAATTATAAACACTATCTCATTAGTTCCATTATTGTCTAATAGTTCAAAAATATCCATTGTAAATTTACTACGAAAAGAGTGCCAAATAGTTCTAGTTCTCCAACGACCTATAAGATCGCATAATGGCTCTCTTCAACCTTGTGGAATTTTTAACTCAATGTGAAAGAGCACTTTTTCTAAATTTTATTTACTTATTATGGTTATAATTGTAGATATCTTGACCTATAAATATTAAATGAACCTGTCTTTCATCGTAAATTTTATATTATTGCAATGAAATGGAGAAAAAGATATACCCTAAGAAGAGTCTCATTGAGTTCAATATAATTCATGTATTCTCTCTCATGAGTTGTTCCAAATATATCTTATCTTTTTTAATTTTATTATTATCATTTAAAATACATATAGAAAATCATGCACTCCCTCCGTCACATATTAGTTGATCACTTTTTTTTACTCTCATATATTAAGAAATCATAAGTCTTTATTTTTTATATTTTTAGTATATAAGTCCTTTGTTACAAAAGAACATCCATGTACTTTTCCGTCTGTCTCATCTTATTTGATCACTTTTCTTTTTCGTGCAAATATTAAGAAAACATTATTGTATTTATTTTTTTATTAATAGTCTTTAACAAATAGAAAATCATAGCACTCCTTCCATCTCTCTTATTGTGATTTTTCTTTTTTACACACAATATTCAAAATCAGAAATAAATAGATAGTTTTATCATTTACCTCTTAGGAAATTGCTTTTTTGAAACTTTATAAGACACTTTAAAAGGAATTGATTTGCAAGGTAATTGTGTGTGTGGGTGGGTGGGAGGAATCAATTAAGGTGATCAACTAATATATATGACGACTAGTTTTAGCATAATGATCAACTCATATGAGACATGAGGAGTAATGTTTGATGGAGTAGGTTGTGATTGAACTGGTAAGATTATAAATCATTAACTTTAATCAGTATGAAACTATGATAAACTTTAATTACCTGAAGTTTTTCGTATCAACTTTTATGTTTCATCATTTTTTATCACCAATTTGTAGCATAATTGTTTTTGAAATTTCTTTTAATAGATTAGAATCATAAACTTAATTTTCTCTCTTTTATTGCATTATTTACTATAAGAATATTTGTCAAGTAATGAGACTAATTATATCAAAATATATTTCATTTTTTATTTGAATCGTGCGAAGCGCGGCGAAGTACACTAGTATCAAGATAAATATGTATATTTATTTATTTTTCAAATAAAAATGAACAATAGTATTGTCCTAACTGAAGTCTAAACTCTTAATTATTTAAGATTATAGCAAGAGAAGGATATTTTTTTCATTTTTCAATAAAAAAGTTGAAATTTTTCATCATCCTTTTCATTTAATTTTATTATGATTTAATTTTTTATTTTTAAAAATAAGCTCATTAGATATGTTTTAAAATTTAAAATTTAAATCTAAAAAGCAAATATGGTTACTTTAAATATTTTATATTCTCAAATCTTGTACATGAAATATATATATTAATCCGACTTATTAAGTATTTGTTTTAATTTCAGTTTACTTGGTCAATATTGACTTGACATAAGTCATAAAAAAATATTTATTAGAATTTATTTCTTATATATTAGTTTTATTAATTATGCGTTGAAAATTAAATTTGACTATTAGTATTTTATATAGTTACTTAATAATAAAGTCAATATTAGGAAAGAAATTTAAAAAAATCTTAATTTGCTAAAATAAAAATATAATTTGGAATAAGAACCATATTAAAATAATATATAATATTTATTTAATTTGAATAGTTAATTTTAATTAATATAGACAAACATTTTTCAAAATGACCTAATTATATAAATGTAAGATACTAAGGTTAAATTGTGATATAATTTGAGTTTTCAAATGGAAGGTATAATGAAGAAATTATTTACTTTTCACTTTATTCAAATGAGAAATCATATGAAAGACATTAGGATAAGTATCATTATTAAACTGAAGAAAAAAAATTGTTGAGCGTACTAATATGTTCAATTGAAAAAGATGGGGGTTTTGTCTTAATATAAAAATGTCCACTTGACAATCAAAAATAACAATCTGTTTTTAATACAGTGCTCTACGACTGCCTTAGAGGTTGGGGAGTGGAAGTTGATATTACAATATAATTTAAAGACTGATAATATCCATAATCTTTTCATTAAATGGAGAAGAACTGATATGTTGGAACTGTTAATTATATTTCAAAATTTTAAATTAATTATTAGTAATTAATTTTCTTAATTTATCACAATAACCAAGTAAAATTTAAAAAAATGATTCTCTTATCTTCTCCTCTTAGATTACTATATTGAGAAAGGGGAATAGCGGCAACACCGTTGATGAGTCCGTAAATTGGACTCATTTAGGGCTTTTTTTTGTTAGAAATAATGCCCTCGAATGCTTTTTTATTCAATATCTGATGAAAACTTTTAAGTTTCAGGTACTTGAAGTTTGAGTGCAAGCATGGACACTTAAGCGCAAAAGAGAACAAAGAGACCGAAAATAACGAAAAAATGAAGCTTGAACATCGGCTAGTACACTTGCAAGTCGTCGAAGGGACATACTCCGCCCTTTATTCCAGCATGCGAAATGTTGAATGAAGAAGATAAAAAAGGCGAAGAAAGGATCAATCGGCGCTTTACCAAGCAGTTTCACTAAGCAATACTATACCGTCAATGGTTCAGAACATGAAGATACTGAAGGCAAGCACAAAACAAGATGGAACAAAATAAGGGAGAGTCGCCGAGTCATTGGGTAACCTCGACTAATCTCACCAATGGTCCGGTATAACACTTAATCTAAAAGCTATAAATACTAGCCTTAGTTATTATTTTATAGATCCGAACATTGTCATAGTTTTTACCTTAGAATACTATTTTCCTTGTATTTTCTCTAATGTTCGAAGAGAGTTTTTGGGAGACTTGAAGAAAGAAGGATTTCATCTTCCCCAAGTTGGAAGTGGGTTTTCTCCATTCTTCAACCTTTGCTTAAATCAAGGTTTAATTTCTTATATCCATTTGATTTTAGTATCATTTTAGGTGTATTTTGTTATTGCTTGATGTGTGGATAAAACCCCCATTCTTGGGGTGTGATTTAGAAAATACAAGTTCATATTATGGTTGGATCTTACTTGCTGATAGGTTAGATATATTTTAATGGTGATTTCACATAGGGATTGTGGTTTAATTTAATGGGTCTGTAGTTGCAAATACAAAATCACCGTGTGTTTTTGGCTTGCTCGAGAGGGAGGTCGTGAAACCGAGACTGCAAAACTGATGGCCTAAGTAATGGGTTGACATGAGGTTTGGTCCGTGAGGGTGAGCTTTAGTCCCATATCCTAACACTCCACTCAAGAGAGTGAGTGGGGTAAGGCGTAGGCTGGCTTTCATCCGGCAAATGAGTGTCTGAGAGGAACACATTTGAAATTGGATAAGTTGCTCGAGTGAGAACTTATTTTCATCTAAAGCTTAGCCTAGTGACTGTTATCTTCAAATTTTCTATTGAAAGCATGTACCCAATGATTTATCTCAACATTTATTGTGGTCACACACCAATAACTTCTCCCCATACTTGATTTTCTTTGCATTTTTACTGTTTTTGCTATACTTGTCACAAAACCCCCATCGATTGATACTATTGTGTCACTCCCTTGAATTTAAATTTTTTTTATTTATATATCTCCTTTGGAACACGACCACAACCTTTGGTTGAGCTATTAAACTATCGACAATCGTAGACACTTAAATCATAGGTTGGTGTCGTTGGTCATGATAAGCATCAAAATGGTGTCGCTGCCGAGGAGTGGTGTTACTTGAGAATATATAGTTTAATTGAATTTTTATTCTTATTAGTTGTAATTTACTTACTTAGTTTTTAGCTTTGTTTTTTTAAGTGTTTGTGTTGAAAGAATGAGCCATGAGTGTCAATGGCAGTAATGGTAGCCAGGTGGGCCATCAAGCTGACATCGGTAACCTAAACAATGTCCATGAGTAAAATGTAAATGACACCCATCTCATGGGAGATGTTGGACTCATTTGTTTACCCCCAGATGAGGGGAATGCCGTGTTCCATATAACGAGCACTATGTTGCAACTATTGCAACTAAAAGGACTATTCAGCGGATTAGCTCATGATCATCAGAATTCTCATAAACATCTTCAATATGTCATAGATATTTGCAGACCATTCTCATTCAAAAACATTTCTCAAGAGTCGGTCAGGCTGCAATTATTCTCATTCTCTCTGATGGGAGAATCTTGCAATTGGTTAGCTGAATTTCCATGAAATTTGATCACTTCATGGGAGGAGTTAGTCACGACATATAATGTGCAATTTTTTTCTCCGTCAAAGTTGATGCCTATTCGGGATAACATTCAAAGCTTTATGCGCTGGAATGGAGAGCCTCAACACAAAACTTGGCTAAGGTTCAAAAAGTTTGTGTTCCAATGTCTAACCCATGGTTTACCTGATAATGTGCTCCTACAGTACTTTACCAGAATTTGGATTCGATAAACAATGGTATCGCGGACCAACTCTCACACAGAGGCTTAATTTAGCAACCATACGCAGTAGCAAATCAAATTCTTGATGGCATGACAACCATCAACAGGGCATGGTATACTCGCAATGATCAGGTCTCTCCTTTCACCTTTCAGCTACCTAAGGAGCAAATTGTAAAGGACAATGAGAGAGACCAGAACATGGCCAAGATCATGACACAACTTGATATTCTATTAAAGAATGTCAGAGAGGATGATGCCCGTGGTGTCAGTGTTGTGGGGGTCGGGAGCACAAGTCCCTAGGAAATAAAGTTTGAAGCACCATATAACGAAGAGGTGAACTTTTGTGCCAACTAAGGTGGCGACTATTGTTCAAACTACCCAAGGTAAGGTGGAAATCAAGAATGGGATAGAGATGAAGGCTGGAAGGATAGAGGCCGTGAATGGTGGGGCCGTAATACGAATTAGAAGGATAGGGAGAAAGATAGATATGTGCCTCCCCATGAGCACCATAAGCCGAATAAAAATCACATTTTTACTATCAAAGCCCAGCTCTGTGTGATCTCCTAACAACGTACACTAATAACTTTTTAATAAAATATATTTAATAATAATTACAAAAATTCAAGTTGACATATCTTTAAACATTTAAAAGTTCATTCTATCCTAAAACATATATCAGTAATTATGAAAATTTGTATGACAATTAATAAGTCCACCAAAAAAGATTTTACTATAAAAGCTTGAATGTAATTTTTGTTGTCCACATCCACCATCAAGAAAATTTTAATTTTTAGATAGTATATTCCAAGTCCACAAGAAAGGTTTCCTACTTACTTAGCTTAGATTTAAAAGATTTTTTAATGTTGACTTTATTAAATTCACTAATATAAACTAATTTTTTTTTATGTAGATAAAATGAATACTTTATCAACAGAAGGAGTTCAACAAGAAGAAAAGTATTTCCATAATGGGGGCCACAGGAGAGGAACGGGGAAAATCCTTCTTTTGTTGACCTGCCACCCATTTTCGAGGGTCAAAAGAATCAACTCGGATTAAATGCAAGTTTTACAAGGGACTTGAAAAACTTGAAATGTTACAAACAAAGATCACACACACTGAGAAACAAGGTGTACGGACACTATTGTTAGGTAATATATGTTTATTCTCAAGGAATACTTATACCAAATGACTACTAGATAATTGTATAGTAGTAATTAAATATTCTATGAAAAAAAAATATTTGACTAATTAAAAAATTATTCTTTCACTTCTGAAGAAGAAAGTTAATATGATCACATTTCTTAGGTGAAATTGAACAAGATTGCAGACTTCACAGCGGAAGATTTTTGTTGCAAGCTGTCGTCTATAGAGAAAAAATACAAAAGGACTCAACGGAATGTTCCAATTATGTTGGAGGGTCAATTAATAATTGAAAAACTTGTGGAAGATCCTGTGTTACTGTTCAAATATAGTAAAATAAGTTGCTTATTTGGATTGTATCAAGAAAAAAATATAACTATAATGCCAGCTAACTAAACGTTTTCTTATATAGTTTTCTTAATAATACTTTCTTGATTATAAATAATGTCTACTAAATAAAACTCTAAGCTTTAACATTTGTGTTGTTGCATGCAGCGACTAGTGATGACGGTGTGCGACATAATTTTCATTCCAGTGCAGATTACACCAAAGGAATCTGACGGGTCCATATGTGTCCCTGAAATGGGACATATTACTTAAGAGAAGATCTAATATAGACGGAGATGAACGAATTAAAGGACAAATGATTCTCTCAAGCTTTCAATTTAACAGTATCAAGGTAATACCTCATATTTAATTTGTAAAAACAAAACTGACAAGATTCAGACGATAATAAGCGAGAAAATGTGGTCACTGCATCATATTTATGCTACAGACGTTTTCAAAGAAGATAAGATAGATTAGGAGAAGGATTCTTGGACGAAGCAGGGACGGAATACGTTTTGCAACCATTTCTAGCTATTGTGGAACCGAGATTTCTCCAAAAACGCTAATCAAAATATATATTAAGTGTAAACATAAAACTTGTCTTATCGCCCAATCTTTTTGTTTTGTGGTCTTTTGTTTGTGTAAATTTTTGACCTATTGTATAGTTTGTATTGCATTAAAATAAGATGATTGATATGACCCTTAATTTCTATATATGGTACTCTTGTCTAAAAAATATTCAGATCTATAGATGAAATATTTGATTAGTAAGTTCCGATCTTGCCAAGTCCCAGCCCAAGTCAAGTCCAAGTCTTCTATATTAATATATATTAATACAAAATCATACGACATAATGACATTCAGATCAATCATAATGTCAAGCTAATATAGTGATAAATAATATATATCACATAAATTTTCAGACGATTCCAGACTAAAAAAGAATTTTAAAGACATTAAAATCTTTAACTCAATACTTAAAAATGTACATAGACAAAGATAAAAATAGTAAATTTGTAATATATCGGTAATGAATATTTTCTACCTAATTCTACCATGGTGATTGAATCTTGATTCAATAAATTACTTTATACAATTATTTATTATGGGTGCACAAGTTAATATAAAATCCTCATAATGAAATAATATCGATAAATTGTTCACTACCCTCGGTATGAAACATTAGACTTAACACTAATGAGTGTGTTGAATAGTGTAAGATTTGAACACATTATCCAACCTTGATATATTACGTCAAGAAATATCATGTAAGCTACTTTGTACAATCCTTTTTGGACCTATGTGATTCATAACAATATACTCTAGAAAGGTCATCCTAAAATTAATTTAAGCTTAATCGCCACAAATTTAAGGTGGACAGATCTCTAAATTTTTTAATGAAAAACTATTCTTATTCTAGAAATATGAATTTATTTAGATTTAATTTGGTTCTAAGTAATAAGTCTTATAAAAAAAATCACATTTTACTACTAAAAGCCCAACTCTATGTGAGCTCCTAACCAACGAACACTAAAATAATTACCAAAATTAATGTTGACATTATCTATCAACTTTTAAAAGTATTTCTTATCCTAAAATATATCAGTTTAATTTTAAAAATTGGTTATGTCAATTAATACGTCCACAAAAAAGCTTTTACTATAAAGCGGCAATGTCATTTTTTCACATTCTCTTTACCATCATGAAAAAAAATTTATATTTTTAGAGTAATATATTCCAAAGGTCAAGCAAGTTTCTACTTACTAAGCTTTATATTTACAAGTTTTTGTAATGTTCTGACTTATGAATTCACTATTATTAAAGTATCTTTCTTTCGTTTCGGTAGATAAAATGAATACTTTCATCAACAATGAAGAGTTCACCAAGAAGAAAGTGATCTTCATAATGGGGGTTACAGGAACGAATTAGAGCGTACACTACGCAATATGAATAGAAACTTGGGTATTAACGATGATGATCCAAACAGAAACATTTCATCTCCAGTTGATGTGTTCTGGTGAGTTATTACCGGACGTCCGGGTGTGTGTGAAAATCAACAAGGGACAAAAAATCGCGTCTCGTCCTCTAAGAATACTATAGAGGCTATGATAAATATGCAGATCTGATGGGACAATTGTGTTTCCTTCTCTACATAAGTCCCACACCTTTGTCGGTCGGTAACTAGTAGTCTGATGCAAATACTCACTGCTAGGGTTGTTTTCAGGGCTACTTCATTGAGGACCCACTGCCCATTAGCCTAAGGTAAGGGCAGTTGTGTTGTTTGTAAAAGTTGTAGGGAGCCTTGTGATTTGGATTCGGATGTAATTAGGGATAAGAGTATTCTTTTCACGACGAGCGAGAGGCTTATATTTGGTTCACTAAGCACCCTTAAACTTAATTTTAACTTGTAACCCATCTAAGGGACGTCTGTCTTAGCACGTACTACCCGGTCTCCATGAAACTAAACCAAAAAAGATAGAGTGAACAACTTTGTGGCGGCACTACCAGGAGAGATGTGAGTTAGTTCTGGGGATAAATTTCACTTCATTGTGAGAAGTGTCCCCAATCACGCATAGATTTATGAGTAACAGAAGGGAATACTTCTATCGGGACAGGATGATTAATTAATAAAGCAGTATTGGATACTATAGCGGGAGATTGTTATGGAAAGTGTCCTTATGCCGAGATTGCCGAAAAGTTAGAGAAAATCTCCTGGAATAGTAAAGCTTGGAGTACTAGGAAGTCAGATATTGAGAGAAATACCTTTGCAGTGCAATTCACTCACAACCCAGTTACGGATGAGATTTGTGAAGAGATGACTCAGATGAGAACTGAGCTTGGGCTGGTATTAAAAATATGTTCCACTGTGGTGACCAAAAAAAATATAAAATGCAGTTAACTTACTTGTCTAAACCACCACCAACCAATGATGAATGCTTTAGGGAGAATTAATATGCGGAAATGAGCAGACGGGGGTTCGACCGAATGCCCAAGGATAAATAAGTTAGAATTCGCGCCAAGGTCAAGGGAACCAAGCGGATCTATGGTAACTATATCTTTGAAGGGTCATTATGTCCATGATGGAAATTATTAACCGCGACCATACTTCAACAGGGGTAACTATGGTAACAGAAATGATTAGGAATGGGCACTATGTCCCTCCTCAAGATTGGAAGTTACTCCGAGGGATGGTGAGCGATAGTATGGCGCGGTTGTTGAGGATATGTTGCGCAAAATGATGAGGAGGTTCGATTGCTCGTGATGAGCAACATTCAAGAGGTTAAGGAGTGGATTTTAGCGGGGTATGGGGCAGGAAATTCGTACACATTGCATATCGATAAAGCAGCTGAGTTTCAAATTGAACCAATTATCTGCGATGTCGAACACACCAGCAAACCACTACACTCTTCCTTAGCAACAACCGTCAAAAAATCTAAAAAATGATGGACAATATATGTAAATTATACTCGGGTGTGAGTAATCCAAACCCATTACCACCTATGCCGTCAAATGAGGAAAAGGTGATAAAAGATAAAGGGTAAAGTGGTAGAGGTTAGTGGGTGAAGTAGAGATAACATTGGACAAAGTGGTGAAGTGCCTTAAAAAAAGGTAAACTCCCCATGCCTAGAACCCCCCCTTTCCTCAAAGATTAGTAGAAAAAGAACCGAGGATGGTAAATTCTCCGGACGGTTTTCTAAAACAATGTGGAAGAATCTTTTCATCAATGTCCTTGGTAGAAGCTCTAGAAAAAATGCACGGTTATGCCAAATTTATGAAAGTCTTGGGTAACAAAGAAAAGATCGGTCACTTTTTAGGAATGATGATAGAATGCAGCATTGTAGTGCTATCGTACAAGATCTCCAGTACAAAAAGGAAAGAAGATCGGGTGCGTTTCACTCTTTTTGTACAGTCGGGTCATTACCCATTTTTGCGACCAGCATTATGTGATCGGGGGGGGGAACACATAAATCTCATGCCCTCTCAATTTAACAAGAAGTTGGGTTTGGTTGATCCAAAAGCCAACTGCGATGCGGACAATGATGGCCGATTCGAAACGTATAAAGGCCTACAGGGATACTCCATGATGTGCTAGTAAAAGTGGGGAGTCGTTCATATTTCTAACAACTTTTGGTACTTAATGATGTGACAGTCGATTTTGAAGTGACTATTATTATGGGGATTGCCATCCTTTCTACGGGTATAGCCTTCTTAGTTGATATTGGAAAAGGGGCAGTGAAAAATTTTGGTTGAACAAGAAGACGCGGACATTAACATTTGTAGAGACCATGCGGTAGAAGTGGTGAGCTCCAATCGGTATCTTCTATATCCTACAAAGAAAGATGAAGAAGTACCATAACACTAAAAAATTAAAAAATAAGAGTTTTATGGTTGGGGATTTGTACCTATACAATTCTAGGTCGCGCTGTTTACGCAAAGCTCAAGTCCCAAATGGGACTGGCCCTTACTTGGTTACCCACTTTCCCTCATGGAGTTTGAGTTGGAAAACAATAAGGGAGTGGGCAGTTTAAGGGAATGGGACAACGAATAAAAAATTATTTCGGGGCATGCTGAATCACCGAATTAAGTTGGATCTAGGACATGACCATCTGAGGAAGTCTGGAGTAATCAGGCTGTGTAGTTTTGTGTGCAGCGGACGTTAACTCAGGCGCTGTTTGGGAGGGGCAAACCAAATAATTAGTTTTCTTTCTAGTTAATGGTAGAATTTTCTAGATAAAGGGTTTTAAATTTGCACAGTGAATGACGGATACATCGACGACCGTACATGAATCTATGTGCCAGGTACGCCTTTCATTTATTTTCAAAATTAGAGCACACACGACGGAACCCATGATGGACCGTCGCATCTACAACGGACCATCGTCGGGGACTCGTTGCATCGTTAACCAGCATACCCAACCCGACCCGACCGGGATTTTTAAAATTGTCAACATTTAACCCCCCCTTCATTTCACCCATTTCCTTCCCTCTTTCTTCCATTTCCCTCCTTTTAAAACTTCTAACTTCCTACCGCTCTTCTCTATCAACTGATCACTTCCCCAAATCCCCAATTCTGGAAATCTCCTTTCTACTTGTCGGAGTCTGCTGCTGTGGTTCTGCTCTTTACAACCAAGTGCCTCATTTGCTTGTTTTTCTCCTCTTCTCTGATATGTGTCTCTGATCTACCCATTTTACATGGAATTTTTTTTATTTAGTATTAGGCCTATTTCTTTGTGTGGTTCTATTCTTTGATCAATTTTGCTGACCTAGAGTTGCGGAATCCTCGAATGCCTTGTTGTAAAAAAGCGGCGAAACTAGGTTTTGGAGGGGCCTTAGCATGCTAATTTTTTGGGATTTGGGTTAGAAACATGGAGGTTAACATAAGTAGTATTACATTTGAGTCACAGGGGATGATTGGGGCCATCTCAGTTCTGTACTGAATGACAGGAACAGAGACCTCAGATGACGGGAACGTAGTGTACCCACAACGGACCGTATAGGGTCTTTTCCAAACAACCCCAAGTTTGTTTATTCAAAGTGTTCCACGACAATGGACACATGCGAACTGACCATTGTTCCCACGACGGTTCCATCCGGCACAACGTTCTGGTGGTCAGAGGACCTATCTCCAGGGTCTCCAAACTTTTCCTAATTTCCTCTGACGGAAATCTAAGACGGACCGTCATTAACACGATGGTCCATCTTACACAACGTCATTGGTAGTCCAGAGCCCATATTCCTAAGGGTCTCCATTTTTTTTCCAAGTGTCCTCTGACGGACATCTACGACGGACCGTCACACCATCAACGATCCGTCATGCACAACCATTCTGGTTATCAGAGACACTATTCCTAAGGGTCTCCAACTTTTTTTAAGTGTCCTCTAATGGATATCGAAGACAGACCGTCATAAACACGACGGTCCGTCCTGCACAACCGTCATGGTTGTCAGAGACCCTTGTCCTAAGGGTCTCCATTTTTTTCCAAGTTTCCGTCTTGACGGACAAATTCTACATACGAATTGTATCCCCACGATGGTCCGTCTGCAAACCGTCATGATTGGTCAGGACCTCCTCTCCTAAGGGTCACATACTGTTTTCTACGTGCCTCAGACGACCCTCGACGATGGACCGTCATTCTCGCCGCCGGGTGCCAATGCCGAAGCCGAGTGATCCGCGAGTGGAGAAAAGGAGTGGCTCCCGACGTAGCCTTTTCCTCCACGGTGGCAACGTGAGGTAGTAGCCGTAGCAAGCTAGAAACTCGCAGACCAACATGAATAGACAGGAAGAGAGGTCCAGGTGTGGGAAACGAGTTGTCGACGCCGCCGGACGAGGGTAGAGAGGGAACCCCAGACCTCGGGTGTGGGCACGGGACGGGAGTAACGAGAATTGAGGGCACATGCGACGCAAGGCTAGTGTGTGTACGAGTGGTACCAAGTACGCATGAGTCAGGTGAGTATCAGGCATTGAGGTTTAGACTGTGGGCGCAGAGTGGGGGGGACAGGCCGGTACAAAGGCAAACTCTTCTCTTGATATTTAGTTGTGTAATTTTAGCCAGTAGCTGGTCTTGTTTGGTTCTCTAGTACTTAATATTATTCTTTACAGTTACTATCTCTAATGGCACCAACAACGATCGAGTTTACGCAGTGGGCGTTTCAAAGTCTGTCGCCAGTTGCCGACAGGTTATAGGCTCTGATTGATGGGCGTAATACCAGAGTACGTTGCCCCCCCCAGGCACTGCCACTCCATCACCAGCTGCACGTGCAACCAGAGCTACGCCCAAAAAGGTGGCGTCTTGCGTAGTCACTTCCTCCTAGTTTGATGAGGAGCGTACACTGACCGGCATACCTTCTAGGCCAGCTACACACGAAGAAGGAACGTCTTGTTCCTTAAGAGTTTTGTGGTTGGAGGAAGACTCCAGGTCCGCAAAAGTCCCTACACCCGCCACAGCTGCACAGTCTGCCTCGTCTTATAAGGCTGACAGTCCTGATTCCACTATAGTCTCACCGAATAGTGCTCTCAACCCGGTTTCCAACCATCCCAACCGATGGTGTGTCAACGGGCAACACCAATTGTATTCAGACGCCAAGTTTCTAAATGATAAAGGCGTCATGACACAGACTCTTTACAATGGGAGAGGCGGGTCTACGGGAAAGAGTCCCCCACAATTGCCAGGATCCACATATCTTTACCTAACAACCGGCTGAGTGGACATATCAATTCTTTGAGCCGTATTAATGAGAGTTGGTTCCGAGAGTTTTACGCCTCCTTAAATGGCTTAATCTCCGACAGAGATAGATAGGTGGGCTGCCACCGCCAAATAGGCCCCACTTGAGCACGTCTGATTACGCGGCATACAGGTCGACATCTACGTGCCCGCCATCCGCCGGTATCTGTACGACGAGGATGTTGATGCCAACAAGACCCCTCTCACCGTTGAGTTCGACTACCGATGGAAAATTGTAAAAGATTGTCAATTCTTGCATGAGCCATCGCTGAGAGAGACCATCAAGAGGTGGATAGCCCTGCACTTGTCTATTGATGGAGAGGGTGCGATTTGGATAACATAGCCGAAAGGGAGCCACAAGAGGCAAACTTGGACCTTCACGGCTAAGTTCTTATGGTGATTGTCCGCCACTGCTTTTACCCCACGGGCTGCCTATAATATAGTTAACATGGGATCGTGCATTCTGATGGCGGCGATGATAGCGGGGTTGAGATGGATTTGTTGGATTCTACAACCAGAGGTTCAGCAGAGGGGATTTACAGGTCACAACTAATTACATGTCCATGCAATGTATTTTCCTTATGCAGTTCAGCAGGTGTGGCCCATCTGGCATATGATAAGATCAAGACTCCGTTGGGAACTATTGAGGATCGGCATTCATCAGGGATGAGGCTAATGAGTTGGCTCCACGCAGAGGGCCTAATCCCAGAGGTGCCTCCACTTGGTGAAAACTTGATGATACGGATAGCACATTCGCGAACGGCTACACAGGGTGATTCTGAATGAAATACTGACACTTACCCCGGTCGGTCCTATTCCGGGTGGTAGGTAGCACTTGCGGCCATAGATCCTCTCGCTTAGGACCCTCTCCCGCTTTGGTCCCTTCTTGTCGGGTCCAGAAACTAGAGGCTCAGATGGGCCAACTTCTTGATTCCACATCACAGCCCTCCTTGGATTTCTTTTGATTTGGCTTGCTTTCATTGTGAGATTTCGATGTTCGAACGATTTTTCCTGTTTTGAGCACGCTACAACACTGGTCCACGCCCCAGCATCGCAGCCGAAGACGCTCGCTTGCAAGACGCTCCGCCATGTAATATGTTTGGCGCTTGCGCTGCTGCGCTTTTTGTTCTGCCTCGGCTCCCCTACTGCCCCTTTCGATCCCCTAGTGCTGCGACCACCTGTGTTCACTTTCCACAATGATTGGAGTTTTGTTTTCTTTCCCCCCGTATCTTTGCGACCGGATATTCGATATGATCTATTAGACGGTTAGTAGGCGCTGATGACGTTCTGGGATTTTACAACTTCGGAAGAGCCTGCTGAGGGACAACAATGATGGCTGCCTTATTTTCTCCGCCCCACTTTGTGAGACTTCTATTTCACCACACTCACATAGACGGAGCATGATAAGAGCCCCGCGCACAGGTGCCGCGAGACGGATGGATGAGGCCCTAGATCTCCACCGGAATTTGCGATAATACCCAGTCACGCACGTGTGCACTTGATGGAGGTTCACCTGCCCACGTATGAACAGGGGCCTCATTATGTGCTGAATGAGGTATGCGCGCTTGTTAAGATCAAGGTCTGGCTGTTCTGTTTTTACTTGACGCAGCTCCCTGCCTCTGGCGTCTCTCAGCCCTCCACGGCCCAAGCTTTGCGGATTCATCAGCCGTTTGGACCGGAACTTACCCCGCGATAGTGCTGTGCCTTGCTTTGCATGAGGCAAGTACCCCCTTGAGGTTTTTCCTGTCCAGACAACATACGGTCAGTGGGTTTATTGTTGGGGGAATTTTTTTTCCCAGGGGGAACCGGACCCACTGGCTGTGTCGTTGATCGCACCGGCGCGTTTTTGCCGACCACCCCAGGCTTCCCTTCTGTATACCCCTTTTTTCTAAACACTCGCGTATTTGTGTTGTTTATGCATTGGGGACCAATTGAATGATCCTGTTTGTTTGGGGGTTGCGCGGTCAAATCCGGAAAGTGATCCGCGCTTATTGGCTGTTTTGAAGTCTTGCAGTTAGCCCCAACCTTCAACGCATTCCTACATATTTTGAGAGTTTTCTTTGCTTTTTTTTTTCTTTTTTTTTCTTCCCTTTTTTGGTGTTCTGTCTTTGTCTTTTTCTCCCCCCCCCCCTCCTTTTTTTTTCCCTTTAGACCTACGATTATTTTTTTCCTTTATCCTTGTTTCGACCCGGATGTCTTCCCCATTATGTCTATATTTTGTGTACCATTTAGCCCTATCATTTATATTTGACACGTATGAGTCCCTGGCCTACCCCAATGTAAAAACCGATCCTGTACATCATGATTTGTAATTGTGGGGAAATTTATTTCGCACTGCCGGCCTAGGCATACATGTTCATTGTTTTTTATATTTTACATGTTGGCTCTAAAGCTATTTTGTTACATTATTAAGTGACACCACTTGCATTTTTGAACCTTACGTGAACTATTTAGAACCTCGCAAATATTCTACGGTGTCGTGATATATGATTGGCCCCTAGCAATTTGGTCAAGTGCGAGAGGCATCTTCGAATTTCCACTATTTGTGTCACACTCGCACGATTTACGATCACTAGATACTTGATCCTGGCTGACTAATCCATGCAAGAGTAAGCGTTCTGTATGAATACGTACATTATGTATTGGAATCCAGGATCCACCTACCCGCACCCATCTATCATTATATTAACCAATTTTAGCATGTATAACATAACACTAACACAATGATATGAACTTAAAGGCCCCTTTTTGCTCAAATACTGACTCTTTGTAGCTTTCTTTATTTTTCAACTTTAGAACACTTCGTTTTCACCTTTTTACCTTTACATGACCTCTTTGTTAGTGGGGACACTACACGTGTTGCGCCACGTGGTTTTTTTTCCACCCCTCGCGTTTATCCTCCCCCCCTTTCTTTATGTCCGCACTCATCCGCTTATATGCCAAAAGCTTCTTAGTTGAGGGTTTTTCGGGGTAATGTAGTAAGTTATTATCCACCTTTTCATGGCCCTGACCAACTTGGGTATTGTGTTACTTTGACTCTTCTGACGCAAGCCATGAGTGAGTTGTGGGCCCATGATGACGGAACTGCACTTTTTGGAGATTTTGGGGTTGATTTAAGAACAAAAGAGAGGGTTGATCCAAGGTTCTCTTTGTTGTAACGACTGGTCCATTTTTTTATTAATCATTTTTTTATCCCCCATTATCAATGTCAAGATTATATCGTAATTTCACTCAACTGCTAAAAAGTTTTCTTATATATTGTCCTTAATAATACTTTTGGTATCAAATAATATTCTACTAAATAAAACTCTTCTTTGAATTTAGTTGAATTGTAGGGATAGTGGTTGAGGTTGGTGTTCAACAATTTTAATTCCAGATGGCATATTACCACCAAAGGGAATTCGACGGGTCCATCGGTTTTGTCACTGAAATGGACGGATATTTAAGGGAAAGAAAACAACATAATATGGAGATGATGAAGCAGGCTTAATTTTTTAAAGTATCAAGCGAATAGTCGTTATGTTAATTTGTAACCATTCGTGACAAGGTTAAACGATATAACGAGAAAAAATGTGTCAGTGCATAATATTAATGGACGGACGTTTTCAATTGAAGATAGAGAAGAAGATCGTGATGAAGCATGGACGGATAGTGTTTTGCAAACATACCCCATTATATTTGTGAAGAGATTTCTCAAAAAACGATCTCACAATATTATAGTAGTGTATATAAACTGTCATATCGCCATGTTCTGTTTGGGTATCTTAAATTTTGACCTATTTTTCAGTTTGTTTATCGCATTACAAATATATATGGATGATATGAATTCCTTTATTCAATATCACTCAATAGTGTTGTCTCTAAAAAATATTCTGTATCTATAGATAAAATATTTATTTAAGTTCGATCCCAAAGGCCCAAGCACAAGTCTCAGTCCAAGTCTTATGTATTAAATATATTAATACCAATAGTACGTACACAATAATGAGATCACTCAAATCTCAAGATAATAGAGTGATAAAAAATATAAATCACATAAATGTTGGAAGATTCCCCTAAAGGTATTAAGAATAGAATTCTTTAACCTCAAATACCTTAAAAAATAGAATTCTTAACTCAATACTTAAAAGTTTACATAACAAAGAAGATAAAATTGTAAATTTGTAATCTAATCGGTATTAATATATTCTACCTATTTCAGCGGTGACTTCGAGCTTGCTTCCAAGAAAGTTCCTTATCTATAATTATATGGTGCACAAGTTAATATAACTACTCGTAAGTGAAATATTATCGATAATTGGGGTCACTTCCCTCTATTTGATTAGACTTAACACTTATATGTGTATTGAAAGTGTGAGATTTGACGCAATATCACTTGAAAATATTTACGCATAAATGTTATTGATTCTTTGTACAAAAATTTTTTAACTACTTTGATCTCATAACAATATACATTCTAGAAATGTCATCCTAAAAATAATTTAAGCTTAATCGCCAAAATTTAAGGTGACATATCTATAAATTTTTAATGAACTATTCTTATTCTAAAAGATATTAACTTATATATATTTAATTTTGTTTACTAATTAATGAGTCTATAAAAAATCACATTTTTACTATTAAAGCCCAGCTCTATGCGATCTCCTGACAACGTACACTAATAAATTTTTACTAAAATATATTAAATAATAATTACCTAAATTAAAGTTAACATATATATAAATTTTTAAAAGTCATTCCTATCCAAATATATCAGTAATTATGAAATTGGATGTCAATTAATACGTCTCAAAAAAGAATTTGCTATAAAGAGCTTGAATGTAATTATTATTTTCACCTATCACCATCAAGATTTTTTTTGAGTACTTGTAGGTAGTGGATTTCCAAGCAAGCAGGTTTCTACTTAATTAGCTTTATATTTAACTAAAAAAATATTTAATTGTCTTACTTTTATAATTCATCTATTATAAACTAATTATTATTTTCATTGTTTTTTTGTGTAGATCAATGGATAATCTTCATCATACCAATGAAGAGATTCAACAACGAAGAAAGTGATCTCATAACGGGGCCACAAGAACGGGAAAATCCCGTCTCGTCTGTTGATCTTTCACCCATTTCTGAGGAGAAATAATCAACTCGGATTAATGCAACTTTACAAGGGACTTGAAATTATTTACAAACACGAGCCACCAATGGAACAAGGTGTACGCACTAATTTGTTGATATATATGTTTCTCTCAAGAATTACTTATTCAAATGCCTACCTAGAGTAATTTTAATCGTAGTAATTATAGATTCTATTCTAACATCTACTTTACTATTAAAAACTGATTTCATTCAATCTGAGAAAGTAAATTTTGATCAATTTTTCTTAGGTGAAATTGAGTCAGATTCAGACTTCATATCTAAGATTTTGTTTGCAAGATGTCGTCTATATAGAAAAAATACTGAAGACTCACGTTTCCAATTTTTTTGGTGGTCATAATTCCGTAGACTGAAAACTTGGTTGAGCCCCTATGTTCATGTTCAAATATAAGTATATAGTTTATTTTATTTGGATTGATTTTTAGAAATTCAGTCTTGAACCGTAGAATTGACATGAGGGTTTATCAATGGTCCCAAGAAGGTATTTTGTAATTATTTTATGTATCAACAGGTATACTTCATGTAGCTAGCTAAAAACTTTGTTCTTATATAATTTCTAATAATACTTTTTTATCAAATATATGTTCTACTCGTATAAAACACTTCTTTAGAATTTGTGTTGCATGCAGGGCTAGGGACATTGAGGGAGCATATTTTCATTCCCGATGTAGATACAACCCAAGAAAATCGAAGGTCCTTCTGTCGTCCGGCTGAAATGACAGCTAATTAAGGGAAGAAAAAATAGAGACGAGATGATGAATCAAAGCAGAATGATTCTTCAAGCTTCAATTTCAAGTATCAAGCGTGAATACTCGTTATTTAATTTTTACACTGACAAGATTCAACGTAATCAGCGAGTCAATGTGGCAGTGCATTATATTATTAGTATCGGACATTTTCAAGCAGATAGCAGAAATAGATCTTGACTAAGCATGGACAATACTGTTTTGCACCATGCCTCGAGTATTGTAAGAGTTTTGCTTCAAAAACGATCATCCAAATAATATTATTGAGTGTAATAATAAATGTCAATATCGCCATCTTCTTGTTTTGCGGTCTCTTCAATTTTTGTGGTCACCTATGTTTGTACAGTTTGTGTCTGCATTACAATACGTACTACACAATTACATGTCAATCACTCATAATGTCAAGCTGATAGAGGTGTATAAATAACTCAAATCACCATAATGATTGGGAAGATTCTACCCTATAAAAGTATTTTAAAAAATAGATATCTTAACTCATACTTAAACCGTTATATAGACAAAGAAGAATAAAATAGTAAATTTCTAATACTATCGGTAATGATTATATTCTACATAATCTATACGTTGTTTTGAAGATTGATGGTCAACATAAAGTCCTTTCGATCTTCATAATGGTCGACAAGTTATATAAATCTCGTAATTGAAATAGTTGTCATAATTCTTCACTTCCCTCTTATGTAATTAGACTTAACAGTATATGTGTTTTTTGAATAGTGGTAAGATTGATGATTATCACTTGAATATATTCTGTTTGTAATATTCTTGAGTCTTGTACAGTCTTTTTTAAACTAACTTGTGGATCTCATAACAATATAACATCTAGAAACGTCATCCTAAAATACTTTAAGGTTAATCGCCAAAACTTTAGATGATATATCTCTAAATTTTTTATGAACTATCTTATTTTAAAAGATAGAAATGGTACTATATTTAATTTGATTTACTTATTAATAAGTCTAATAAATAATCACATTTTTACTATAAAAGGCCAGCTCTATGTTATCTCCTAATACTACACTAATAACTTTATCCTCAAATATATTTAATAATAATTACAAAAATTCAAGTTGATATATCATAAACATTTAAACGTCATTCTTATCATCAAAATATATAGCAATTATGAAATTTGTATGTCATTTAATGTCACCAAAGATTGTCTATAAAGCTAATGTAATTTTTTTTTCACATCCACCATCAAGAAAATTTCTATTATAGATAGTATATTTCAAGTCAAGCACGTTTGGCATACCACCTGCACTACCTCTTAAGGTTCACTCCCTCATGGTTGCCCTGACGTCCACAAGAAAAAACACGCACCTGTACCCAACGACATTCTCCAGGATGTGCCTATACCACAGCGAGAACACCGAGGCAAGGTGGCCTCGACTGGCTCAAACCCATACGCCATCTGTGACCCTACCGCCCAGAGCTCTGCCAGCTTCCGAATGATCCCGACGATCGAACCCCCTACCATGAAACGTGGGGGTGCAACTCTTTGCTGGCTAGGGAAGATACGCTAAACATGCTGCTGAGACTGCCCGCTTTCGAAACTCGTCAGGATAACCTGCTGATCTAGCCCTCTATGCTGACCTCTATTATAATCTCTATCTGGCTGACGTCCCCGGTGCCGATCCTCTACCCCCTGTGCATATGTGCACCGGAGCAATGTCCCATACCGGCTAAGAGTCACTGCCATACAACCATAATCAGATAACGATCCAATCCCTCACATAACGATGTACCCTGTCTGCCATATAAGTCAAATAGTAGGCGCATGCTAGCCAATGAATCGAACTCGAGCTACGCTCGAACGCTCCTGCGCATTTTGCTTCAAATGCAGAATCTATCGACTTTCTCGCGCTTCATCTCTGGAGGTGGAAGTGGCCCTGAAAGTCTCCACAAATTCATCCCTACTGCTGGAGGAGCACCCTCACCCCAATAACTCCCAAGGACTCATACAAATTAAAGCTACATCCCGCAAACGAACGTAGCCAACTCAACAGACTCGGTCTCGAAGCCTTGATTACCTCAATGTACGCATCATCTGACGAATAACTCCTGCGGCATCATCCTGGGGCCTTGACCCAAAGAAACTCTGGAGGAATTCCACTTAAGAAGTCACGATCCCTTAAGCTTATCCATCTGTCCTGTCTATGATGACACTCCTAGTCCATCCTGCTAGCCTGACCTGCCACTAATCTTTCAGGGCAACTGAACTCGCATCTCTCAAGGCCCTATCCTCCGCCCCTGATTGCGGAGCTGGAGGTTAAGGTGTTGTGGCCTGGGGGGCTGGTATTGTCCCCGAACTGGAGCTGGTGCTGCTCTAAGCGCCTCTAGCAGTGGCCGGTTCGTAGCTGAGCTCTTCCGACTGGAGCATAATACAAGGCATAGCTGGGCACTTGCCCTATTAACTCTCCAGGTCGTGACCTAGTATCTTCTGCACAGATATATGCCCTTCCGGCGTAGCTTTAGCTTCTTTGGAGGCATGCTGAAAACACACTGATTCGTTAGAGAGGGATTATCTGTTTAATATAGCTTATCGCACGAATCTGGAAATAAGAAGAAAGGATGACATCCAAATGTCTGTAGCTTCCTGTTTATGCTTGTGGTGCACAACACACCGATACAAAAGACTCTACTAGACACGGTTTTAGACAATTCCGATGAAGAACCGCTCTATACCACTCTTTGTAAACGACCCAACCCGATGGGCCGTGACTAGTGCCGCGTTTCGGACCCAGAAAAAAAAAAAAAAAAAGTACAAACCTGCGAGTATACCAACTAAACATAAGACAATATGGAATTAATCAATCAAGCCACCCCAATGCCATATTATATAAAAGGACCTGTCATCATAAGGATTCATAAACATTCAACCGGAACAACATACGCGAGCCGACAAGTTCGCCACTATCCAAACATAATAACATACGAAGCCGACAAGGTTGCCACTCACCATAACAAGATGTAACGCAGCCGACAAGGCTGCCCCTGTCTATAGCGTACATCCCAAACAAACCATAGTCCAGACCATTATCCAACATATATTGTACAACCGACATATGTGTCCCAAGACACCTCTAGACGAGTACAGTAGTGAAAATCTCGACGAGACAGGGCTTCCTGCCATACCCATAGAACAAGCAAAGACTACACAAAAGTTATTACCAAATGACTGGGGTCCGGAACAGTGAGCTCTCCCACAATTGCAGAGTACAATATCCTAGGCGGGGGATCATCGAACTGGCGTCTACACCTACGGGCATCAACGCAGCCCCGAGGAGGGGGTTCAAGTACGAGACAATGTACGTGGATATGTAAAGCATAGGTAAAGATGACAGGATACCATTGGCAAGTCGAACACATATCGCTACACATATACCCTTTTAAGTGAAATCAGCATATCATTCACATATAAGGGGCCCAGCTTCCCTATAAGTGCGGGCTCGACATAAATCATCTCATGTCATCTCCGTCAGTACAGCATCATCAAACATCCCAATCACCAATCATATATATAGATATAGATTACCCGGCCCTCTAGTGAAGGACTCGTGATATATGCCAAAACTCCGCACGAACTTACCCATCCCGGGACTCGGGTGAAATGATTAATGACTCTATGCCCGAGCAGAACATCATGAGCAACCATATGCAATTAAAATCCTTCCTATACTCATATGACAATCAACGTGAAGCAGCAAGGAGTATTGCACAATGTGACATTCAACGTTTTGAAACTCAAGATTATATACTTTGTAACTATGTGGAAACGTAAAATTCTCAATGACTCTAAGAAGCACTACTATGAGAATCATCACTAGCCTGAGACATAGCTGATAGATAGAGGAAACTTGCTGGAAGCAAAACTATACGTCCCTAGAACCTCAAGGTAAGTACAAACCTGTTTCGTTCATTCCTTATTTTAAAAGTCATGCAAACAAAGCAAGAGGGACAGCGTTCCAACCATACCGTCTTTCGCGCCCGCACTCCAAAATTTACTGCTCAAGTTACTTAAATTCTGAACAAGGCACCAATCGTGCCGCAATTGATAAACGTCGGCGCTTTACTATCTTGTAGCTTAGCTCAAACATCTAACGACAATCCTCCGGAACCTCCCCTATTTTTCCTTACTTGTCCAATCCGTCAACAACCCAAATTATCCATAAGACAACAGCATCACCAATTTCACACATATAACTCCAACAAGTCATATTAAAACAGCCCCCTCCCCAAACATCCTTCTCGTCAACCATAGCAGCGACAGCAACGACACACTCGAGCGATAACT
This sequence comes from Solanum habrochaites, assembly GCA_027704765.1. Taxonomy (NCBI): domain Eukaryota; kingdom Viridiplantae; phylum Streptophyta; class Magnoliopsida; order Solanales; family Solanaceae; genus Solanum; species Solanum habrochaites. The sequence goes on along the minus strand of JAKWJA010002499.1, from coordinate 30,487,890 downwards.
CGTTTTCAATAATTGTACCACATTACCTTATCGTATCTCCTTTGGAGTAGATACTCATAATCACATTTAAATATACATAACGCCAACACAGATTTTCACCGCAGTTTTGCTTTAATCAAACACAGCCCAAGACCAAACACACACCAGTTATTGTTTTTAATAACTAATTGTTTTTTTTATTGTTTTACTTTTGTGTTAAATTTTCTACTACTCCGATATGGTTTCCGTTCATACTTAGCACATCAATAACTAAAACAAACTTCTTAAGCTACTGGTCACTGCCCCCCTTCTATCTTAATGGGTAATTAACAAGGTATTCCTAAAGAATTAACCCACCAAGCAAGGAGTAATTATACAAATAACTTTGCAAGCTCTGGCCACAGAGTTGGGGCCGGGTTGGTTTCTCCATTTCCATTGTTGCCTAAGCCAGTGGTGAAGAAAATATGGCATGCATCAATGCCTTTCACCACTTATTAGTACATTGAGCGATTCCTCCACCTCATTTATATATGAAGTGGGTTAGCCCCCCTTTACACGTTCCACTAGGCCAGCTCCATACTGATCCCTTTTTATTTTTGCCTTGAGTGGTGGGGCCACTAGATTAAATTAATCCTAATCACCACCAATTATGAAGTAGTGGGGCCCCACTGGATTAAATTAATCCTAATCGCCCTAATTAAGCCCTCACTTAAAGTTAATGGCACTTACATTAGCCCAACCATCCTTAATATCACATTGGAATTAACATCCTTTCCTAATATTTCTTTAATGCACTTGGAACTATAAAATAAAAATCTCTTCCCCGGACTTACTTAAACTAGATTCATTGATGCTAACATCTTCATATGGAAACGAAATCTCACAACACCCTCCCGACGACATCCATGCAAGCATAACCAATATGAAGTCCACATCCAACTAACCAATAATAACCCGCAAAATCATGCATGGGTAACTCAACCCACTCTTCACACATAGCCTTATCACATATACTATTAGGCATCCCTGTATATTCTATCCGTCTTACATTTTCCTTCTCAGGTATACTACCCACTTATATAATCATGCAGAACTTCAAGCAAATATCTCAAAGTGGGGAGAGCAAGCAGGAGTTTACAATTGAATCATAAGCCCCTGGATCAGTAAAGCATAAAAAGAGTTGATAATACTTTGCGGCATACATGTGACCACTCATCAGACTTCTCTTAACTCTCCCTGTCCTTAAGGGTGTATAGCTTGTTCCTCTTAGGAGGTTCGTGTCTGTCTTACACTCCGGTGGATTAGGCCTACGCAGAGCATACCTCCAGCAAGATTTCTTTTTTGTGGGAAGTCCTTAACCATGTGCCCGCTCTTACCGCAACCGCAACATGCATTAGTTCCCTGTCTGCACTCTAAACTGTGAGCACGACCACACTTACCACAATCGTTTCTGGGACGCTGCATTTCACCTTCATTGCCCTTCTTGGGCTCGGGTCTGCCTCCTCTAGGTGATGTACTCCTATTAAAGATAGAGTTCCCCAAACATTGTTGCCACTTTTAAAGTACGGGATGCTCACGAATGCAAAAGTTAATCGAGTTGGCCCAATTGCTAGGACCTACCTATTCTTCAGTCTTAGGCCTCCTTGCATCACAAACGCCCCTCTTCTTCCTGCTGTCCTCTACCTGCTGGACATGCAACATAAACCTGGAAAGGTCCATGTTATCATGGAGCATCGTAGACAGAACTCCTCCATATCTATGTTGATTCCTTTGAGTAACCTGATCATCTCATCCCTATTTTTAGATACAAGGAAAGTATTATACATGGAGAGTTTAACAAACTTCAAGGAATACTCCCTGACTATCATGGATCCCTGCTTAAGGTTGATAAACTCCTTAACCTTTGCCTCCCTGATCTCTCTAGGAAAGAATCTCTAAAGAAAGTCTGTGTTAAATAACTTCCTACTGAGTGGAACTCTGCCCAAAACTCGTCTATCTTGCCACATCTTGTACCAAGTCTGGGCAACATCCTTGAGTTGATAGGAAGCCAACTCTGATTTTTCAATATTTGTTCTCCCTATTGCCACCAAAATCTTATGCAGCTTATATATTGTTAAAATTGAGGATTCATCCTCATGAAGTCTCTCAGCCTGTCAGCCATACTACGAACCGGTGGGTTTTCCCTCTAAACATTCTGCCGGTTGAACTGGTCAGTCATGGCCTGGGCATGCATAGTGATGGCCTTTTCCATCTGGGCCAGAGATGCCCTCACCTCAACATGAGTCAACCCAGCAGGGTTAATCGGTACAACCACTTCTTCAACTAGAGACAAAGGTGGAACTTGGTTGCCGCCAGAAGCTACTGCTCCTCTCCTTTTACCAATTGTTCTCCTAGTATTCATTTTCTGAAAAACTACAAGGATTTATGTTAGACACGCTCATAACGAAGAAAATCAGACATTAGGAAAGTCAAAATAAGATCAGAATAAGGAAATTTCCTATGAATCATACAGTCTCTAATTAAGGATCGTGGTGCACTTCGCTACCATGATTTAGAAACTAATCAATGTGGTTGATGTGAACTTATTATCCTCGGAATTTAACCTAGAGCTTTGATACAAACTTTATGACGACTGGAGTCTAGACCCAAGACGTGACCGTCGTTGTTGACTACTCAGAGGTCGCACACAAGCCTAGATATGTCATTCTTAATTCATCTATGTTAATTTTAGCTAAAAAATTGAACTTTTTTTTTTTCTGATTTCATGATAAACATTTTAAACTTAACATCATGGGCGTTCACAGATCAACCATCTAATATACAAATAATCAAATGAAAGAAATAGTTCATAATTGCATTAAACGTATTCTTGAAAATACAACACCAATAGAAAGTTTGAAATAAATTGTGAAAGAAACACTAGTGGACATGCTTTACTAGATAAAGGCTACATCTAAGCTAGATAATAACGATAGACATCCTCGAACGCATGAGGGCCAACCAAGTCCTGATGAAAGATCCACGTCCGGATAGCTGCAACGTCAACCTGTAAGCTCTAGCATACACCTGTTCCTGCACCTAAATATATAGAGTTGTAAGTGATTAGTACACACTTTTACTAAGTATGGGTATATGCAATCACACACCAAGGACATGCATGAGTAAGAATAGTTCTTTCCTAACAACATGATTTATACAAAGTGAAGTCAGTACACTTGCCAAATTTGGATTAGGAAAGTCAGTGGGCATGCAAAGTTTAGATTAGGAAAGTCAGTGGACTTGCCATATTGGATTAGGAAAATCATGCCATGAGAGTAACATGCATCATCATACGTATCATATTGCACACAACAAATAACGTTTTACACATAGAACATAACATATTGCATATAAAACATAACATATTGCGTATAACACATAACATCTTTCATATCATTCATTAATATGCCATGAGACTTTGGAATCATGGACTTAACATCAAGACTTCCAAAAAATTAGGGCTGAACATATGGGACCTCCATTGGGGAGCCATCTTTAGCAAACACAGAATTTTCTTCATTCATTCATTCATACTTCACTTCATATTTCATAAGCTAGTGTAGACACCAACTATAACTAAGATGTAGTTTAAAACATTCATCGGGTTCAGTGTGCAATTATCAAGAATGGCCTAGTGTCATTATCTAAGTTTAGATCACCTCTTGATATAGTCCAAACACCTTTGGTAAACATTCATTTTTTATGTGCATCATTTGAGGCTGGAGTCATTCTTATTTGTGAAACTTTACTTTAAAACCGTACATAGTTATAGTTGGCATCATAAATCAGTGTATCCCCCACAATCCGACAAGAGGTGGAAATCACCGACCAAAGTGGGACCAAAACATGCTATGGTACTTGGGAATTGAACCCCGCCAGATCCTATATTGGCGTATAGGTTCGAAGACTAGGAGTATAAAAAGAAATCCATACCCGGCATGCCAGACAGTCTCAATTCTTCCCCCAAGGGAGAGTTTTAAACCTACGCCCTTCCTGAAAGAAGGAATCACCGCTCATAGCTAGTCTATGGGTGACAGATAAGTTCCATTCCCCGTCCAACTATAGGTCATGAACTGGCTTCTAGTCTAAAGGCATCATAACTCAATAGCTGATTTCTCATCTCATCATTAGTATTAAGAGTTAATATCTCAATACTTTCAATTTAGTGTTCATAATACAGATCTAATTCATTCACTTTACAAAATCCATAAGTGAGTCATGTTTTGGTAGTTTTACTTACCCTCAATTGAAGATTTCCTCATCTTTTTGCATTAGCCTCACTATCATGTTGTCCCACAATCATTAGCATTAGAACATTTGCTCTTCAAATACTCACCCCTTTGTTTGTTACGTGGATGTTCAATTCATCATATGCCATATGCACTGCAAATTTAGTGTGTTTCAACACGATTACTAACCCTTCGCTAGGGGCTTTCATCATTTCATTGTTCATATCAAATTCCATTATATACATCTAGGTTCAGCTACTCTAGCGTATGCTTAAATTATGGGTCTAATATATACAAACCATGAGTCTTTTATTCTAGTTTGTTTAATGATTCATATCTTTCTAATATTATGTGGTACAAGACTTATGCATCTTTTATGTATGCCAATATCTTATTCCCTTCTATTTAGCCACATTATGAGAACACTATATTTACGTATGATTATGTATCAATACAAAAAATTTGGGGCAAGGGAACCTGTTACGAAGCCCTTTGACACCACGTACATTTTCTTTTTGTCTTTTTTAATTTTTCGGTCACACCACATTGGACCGAGATCAATGAATCCCCAAACGTTTCATTTCTTGGTTTTCTTTATTTAACCTTTTCTTTTTTACATTTGGGGATCCCAAAGGTTGTGGGATCGATCCCCCCAACACAGCCTCATTATAGTATTTTCCTTGGATGTTGACTTTTTGTGAGTTGACCGTGAGGTTGTCGGATCGAACCCCCACAACCGCACTCATTTTTGTTTAAATTCTCCTTGCCTCTAGAGGGTCGTTGGTTCGATTTCCACGCCTCACACTTATTTTCGTTTCATTTTCCGTTAAATTGACCAAAGGTTTGTGTTTCAAATCTACTTCTCCTCCATTTCTTATTTTCATACTTATGTCCAGCCAGGAGCACGGTTCGATTCCCCCATACAACGTTGTTTTTCACTTCTTTTATTTCACAACTTTTAACCGTGGTGAGGTCACGGGTTCGAATCTTGTGACCCTCACTTGTTGTCTTCACTTTTCAAGACATTAAAACAAAAACTTTTGCTGAATTTAACAACAAGGTGCGGAAATTTGAGTTAAACATTTTCAACTTCGTTGCCATTTTCGCATTACCTTAGTTCTTATAGGAAAGTTTCTTAGTGCATTTAGATAAAAGTGTCATTAAATACAAAGAACAACATGCTATTTAAAAAATTCCTAACCAAGGACCAATACCCCATAAACACACCAAACACACATAGTTACTTTTTGGAAAAATAACTATAACTCACATAATATTACAACATATAAACACATAAGGCCATATGAAACAAACGTTTTATATTATCCTAGTTTGCTACTAGAAAACATAACCACCCATGATTAAATAGGAGCTAGTAACAGTGACATGCACGAGGAACCACCCCAGTTTTGGACTAATATAACTGACCTAAGGGTTCCTATCGGAAAGGACCAAGAGAGAGAACCCAAAAAATTGAATACGTTCACTCCTCGACTGTGATGCTGACAAAACTACTTCCTCCAAACACACCAACGTCCAACACCAAAGTCGAACGGACAACTTCTCTTTGCCTACTGATTGAATTTCGTTGTTTTTTTTAATCTTTCTGGTAAGTTATTTCAAGTGAAGAACTTGGTTTTTCTTTCTCTCTGAAGTTATTTTGCAGAGAGAATCGTGAAAGAGAAGAGATATTAACGTGTTGTTGAGAGATACGTGAGAGGAGGAGTTATCCAGGCTTAGGGTCTAGTTTAGGACTTAATGCGAATGGTTTAGTCAATTAATTAAAAATCTTATTTCCCTTTTATTTAAATCAGAAAATAAAACTAACAGTATTAAGTACTTACATTAATTTACCACTTAAAAAAACAATTTAAATCAAATCGTTTCATCAACCTATTTCGAACCCGGGTGGAGAAAGACTTCACTACTAAGATCCCATTATCGCCCTCTCTCCCAAAATGGATGCCCCTCCACACCATGATTAATTTAATATTAATTTATACTGGTGTAATACGATACTACCCTTTATACTGGAAAAGACCATTTTACGCCCCTAGAATTTACCCCTAGAACCCTCCAAACCTAAAATTTTCCATTTTTAAGTTCGGTAATGTGACTCATTCGAGTAAATCTTCATATTAAAGAGAGAGAGCCCTACATTGCTAAGCAAAAACCTTTTCTACTAGCTCCAAATACCTCCCCATGTAAGTAGCCTGGCTGTGAAAGAAAGGTTCAGGTTTTGGTAGTACACAACCAAGAAACAAAAAAACAAAAACACGCATCAATCTGGGTGAACCCAGTCTAATCGTAGGCATTCTAGACACATTAAAACATTACTTAGCATTAATTTTTAGATTTTGTTACAGCTAATTCCACCCATTTTTTAAAAGGAAGTTGGAAATATTTTTGTATGGATCCCCCACCTCTCCGATCCTTCCCCTCATTGTTAATGTCTCTATTAGCAAGGTTAATGGTCAGAACCATTGAAGAAAGTTGGGTGATATAGTTTGGGCATTTTCCTCTTAGCCGGTTATTATTTATCAACCCTCTTTCAGAGACGACTTTTCTGTTCTATATTTTTTTATTGATTCTGAATTAGTATTAGACAAGTGTATTTTGGCGGCCGACTAAACTTAATGTCCACAGACCATAGCTTCTATATAACAAAAAATTTAGAATTTTTATTTTTATAATGATATGTAAAGGAATTTTTGTTTTTGGGGTTTTTTTTTTTTGTTTGGGGGTTTTTGGGGGGGGGGTTTGTTTTTCCGTGTAGTTCCTCATAATTTTTCCTCTGTGAAGTAATAACCTTATAATATCTCTCCCCATTGAGAACCAGGTTTTCTACTTAATATATTCTGATGGGCATTATTTAATATCCCCTAGAGGTCTTCATAGTACTCTTTACATTGCATAGACAAACTGAATGGTGAATTATTTTTTAAAAAGCTCATTTGGCTGAAATCACAGTATGTTCCCTACTCATCATGTTTCTTTCACACACACAGTCAACCTCTCCCCATTCCAAAAAAAAAACATATTTTAACATTAACAGTGCTTAGCTTTGCAATTGTTTTTATGGCTTGTTGATTTCTTGAAGTTCATTACGTTACTACTATCTCACAAGGCTCTGAATAGCAATAATGGCTATGTGATACATGTTCTTGACATGTTGATTCTTTCCATGACTCCCTGATTGTTGTTCCCCTCAATTCCCCTCAATTTCCAAATGATTGTAATTATTGGGAAACTCTAGAGAGAAAAGCTTATTGTGTTCTGTCTACTTGTTGACAATTTTAAGTCTTCATTTTGGGAAATGAAATTTCTAATGTTCAACTTTTGGAGATAACCTTGAGTTTGAGTAACTGGTGAATAGCCTCCCCATATCATGATCATTTTGGGTTAAATGCTCTATCAAAAGCAATTCTAGTCACATTATATGCAAGTTCCTGCCCATATTGATCATTTCTCTCACTTCATCTTCTAAATTGATCACCTCATATTAATTAATTAGAGGGGCAGTTTTTGACTTAAAATTTGGCATATCTATATTGCAGGTCGGTAATATGGGGAGGAGGCGTCTTTAATATATATAGTTCGATCAAAATTGCGGATCCTGACCCTGCTGATTGCCTCAACCTCCACCGCTTTCCTGAATTCAACTCCTTCGTCGTTTGTTTTCCTGATCTATCTCTTGTTGTGTATTGTCTATCTCTAGAAAACATTCTTTCTGTTTGGTGAGGTCTTGTTTTGCTTTAGTTGGAATGTATTTTCTACACTACTTAGTAGTATTGTGTAAACTATGCTCCCGATTGTTCTATGGTTTGGGACTTATTTTTTCAGTGGTCCCTACTTTGTACCCTTATGATTTCTGTTTCTTGTAGGCTGTGTATTGTGTTGTTCATTTTCCTGTCTTTTTATGTTTTCTCCTTTTGCTTCTTTTTTATTGTAATATGGTCACTATTACGGTCAAAGTTTTCGTAAAGGTATTCGCTTATGCTATCAATTAGGTAGGTTCCCCCTTGGTTACCCCTTTTGAGTTAGTAGTTTCATACCTGGACACCCCCTTCCATAACTCCAACATCAAAACCAACTACTATAAGAGATATTCATTCACTAGTATATGGTCTTAGATATGATACCTAAATTGTTATTTATCCTTTTTTTGCCTGCTATATAGTCGGTGTTGATCTGCTCTGCTTTTAATTTGTTCCTTGTTTTGATTTACTTGGATTGTGGGACTTTCCTCATTTGTTTCCTGCTATGGGAATTAGCAATTTTTATTATGAATTCCTTTAGCCTTTTGATGCATTGCTTAATTGCGGTTTTCTTTTATTTCTGTTTGTTGTTCTACAACCCGTGATCTTTGCTTTTCTTGTCCTCTTCTTGTCGACATTATGATCTTTTGTAATCCAGATCAGTAACAAGATATTGTTGCGAATTAGTAGTTATACCGATTGTGGATATTACTTTTGTAGTTTGGATGTTGTATAATGTAACCTTTTAACATAGGTTTGACGTTGCCTGTTCCTGTTGTCTTGTTTTTTTCCGTTCTAGAGTTTTGCCATTCATCCCTCGTTTTGATGTTTGTTTCCTCTGCTGTTATGTCCTTACCTGTGTTGTGGTTGTTTCTATTCTCACGTGCCTTTTGATCAGTCTATTTCCGATTTCTTTGCTTTGTTGGATTTTGTTTTTGTTTTTCTTGTAACTTCTTTTTCCCTTTCTTAGATTATACTTACTCATCAGTTATTTTGGATTTAATTACATCCAATACATGTCCTTGATGTTGAACGCGACTACAATAGAGCGAATATTCTCAAATTTTATAGGTGTCAGGATTTCCAATGGTGTCATCCTCAGAATCTATTCCTACCTCCAACAGTCTAGTCTAGTAGAAACCTTGCCACACTTAAATCAACAAAGGGAGTAAAAAAGTGGTTTTGACCGCAATGAGGGTAACCAAGTAGGCAAAATTCAAGAAGGCCAGAGGTTCCTTCCGTAGGAGATAAAAAAATGTTGTTCTATGGCTTTTCCTCAGTAATTTTTCCTGTAAAGTCATCCTTTGTTGAGTCCCACGTGTTATAACCTAACTCCTTTTGTAAATCACAAACACAGGTTTTGTATTGTAGTGTCGTGTGCTATGTGACCCCCACCCCCCAACCTCACTTAATTGAATAGTTGTATAAAAAAATTTCCATGATAACCTCAACCTTAGGCAGGTAGTACTAAATTCCGAATTAGTACTATACTTGAAATTCCATAGCAATGTATGCATGTATCATACCATACCAAAATTATAGCAGGTGTCCCGTGCTTGGGAGCTTTGTTGGGAGTGGGTTCTCAGACAAAGTTGGGCCGCGAGCAACATCGAATATTGTGTCAATATTTCTGCCAAAGAACATTCTTATTATTGTTGGAAAGTGTGTATTGAGGCTAGGAACGTTTCCATTAGCATTTTGAAAATTAGTACTTCTTCTCTCAAAGTGTAGGAATCATGGAAATTCTCTATGATTAGATATTTGTCGATTGTTAATTGTTGTATTCCTAGTTGATTCTGTTCTTTGTATATTTCCTCAATGTTCTTGTTTGATCCCCTTTTTTCTTGACACTCTTAAAACCTTCTCCCCTTACCGGATAAAGCTTACCCTCTAAGATTAAATGGTAAGCATCTCATAGTATCACTTTAATGCTGATGTTCATTTCTTTGATATATACCTCCTCTACCTTGTACACTTCCCTAAAGTGACTTCCATGCATTTTCATGCTCATGTGGCCATATTGACACAATTTTTACTATATTGAGGAATAGAGTTTGTAGTTAGTAAGTTTACATGCTTGATTTGCCTCCCTTTCTTTTCTTGAAGGTTTGTGAGGGCCATGTCATTGAGCATCTGCAGCTTGAGGATTGAATGCAAATCAGGAGTTTTGGAAACACTCTCCAATCAAAGTTTTGTTCACGACACTATGGCCTTGTGTGGGAAGAGTGAGGTTAAGCTGCTTCACAGATTCCTCTCTTTAAAGTTTCGTCATCAATTGTGTTCTTCTCTTGCTTACCGGTCCCACGATTATACTTCTTGATAAAACTCCATCGAGGTGTACAAGTAGATTTTGTACTAGTGTTCGGTCCTTCCCTTGCTAAGTATTATTCTATAATTAGTTTTCTACTATAAATTGTTTGTTAGACTACATTTCGACCCCGACATTCTGTTACTACATTTAGCTCCAATTTCAACTTGATATTGTTGTGAGTGAACACTTCCATTGTGATCAACCACAATAATTGTTCCCTCTTGACTTTGCTAGGAAGATGATCAATTTTGCTTTTTACCTTCGCGACCATTATTCGCGATATTTCCAGAATCCCCACCTTTGTTTCGTTCAATTGGTTCATTAGTATTTCTTGAATATTTATTATGGTGTAGCTTAAACTGACTAGAATAATTTGCTTCACGATTGTAGTCTTGATTACACATGATGGATTCTGAGGAAATATTTTTGTTGTTTCCTTCTTCTTCCCTCCGAGAAAGTTCACTGTTCATCACGCCTTGAGATTTTGAATTCCCGAAGTTATTCAATGAAATAAAAGGGTATTCAACAAATGGTAGGTTACTTTGCTCCAAGCGACCATTATGGGGTGGTAGGTCCCACAATTGGATTATGACAGGCTCAAGCGCCATGTTAGCCATTCCTAACTAGACGTTAGATGTGCTTGTTAATTGTAACATTAGAGAGTGTTTGTTCTAGTAAGATAATTTAGAGAGAGAACTAATTTTGCATTGTGGTTAGGAATTATTGGGCTCGAGGTTTCCCCAAGTTAATGGTTTTAGGGTTAAGGTAGAGTTAGGATTTCAGTTATGGTTAGTGTATATGGTTTAGGTATATTTTAGGGGTTTTATGTTTAGGATTTGGGTTTCCAATCTATATTTAGTGTTTAATGTTGGGTTTGAATTTTTACATAGCTTTCTTTTGGACTTCTTCGGGTTTCGGGTTTAGGTTTAGGATTAGGGTTAGGTTGTTAGATTTTTATGCTGTTTTATAGTTATGATTCGCATTGATGTTTTGTAAAAACTATATGATTTAGTATTTGAATGTTTGTGTATTTTTTGGTATTTTGGGCTTATTGTTTTGGTTCTAGACTTAGGCTGTAGGGTTAAGATTTTGGTTTGTGAATTTTTGGATTCAGGATTAGGAGTTGTGATTTAAGATCAATGAGTTAGGCTTTAATGGTTTGGGTTTTAGATTTTGTGCTGGGGTGTAGGTTTTATGTTAGGGGTAGGGTTAGGGGTTAAGGATAGGGTTAGGATTGGTCTTTAGGGTGGTTTTTTTTTGTCTTTAGGGTTACGTTGTTAACGATTTGAATGGTATATCTATTGGTTAGTGTTTAATGTTACATGTTTTGGTATATGGGATTTGGGAATGTCGAGGTTTAGGGGTTAGGGTTAGGGGGGGGTTTTTAAAGGGAAAAAGAATCGGTTTTTGGCTTAGGGTTTGTTGAGAGTTTTATTGGGTTTTAGTTGTTACGGTTTTGGGGTCGTTTAAGATTTTTTGTTTATAATAAAGGTTTAGTTAATGTTTGGGTTTTGGTTATTGACAGCCAGGGTGTTTGGTTAATGGTTAGTGGTATAGGTATGTAGTTAAGGCCCTAGGGTGAGCAGGTTTTGTTTGGGTTTTTAGGATTTTTATTAGGTTTAAGGTTTGTGGTTAGGATTATGTTAACATCTATGGTTCTATTGTGCATGGTTTTTGGTGTTCGTATTTTAGACAGGGTATAGGGTTCGCGATATAATTAGGGTTAGGGTGTGTAGTTTTTTAGGTTTTATTGTCCAATTTTAGCAATTTGAGAGTTAAATCAATGGTAGATTTAATGTGTTGACTTCTTTATTTGGGCTTAGGGTTTAGGATTGATGGTTTAGGTTTAGAGGTAGGGTTAGGCTGTTTTTTTTTCTGTTTTTGAGGTTAGATTATGATTTGAGGTTTACATTAAATAGTTTAGTGTAAGTTGAGTTTTTGCATTTTTTTCTTGGGGTGTAGGTTATAGTTTGGGTTTTAAATTTTTGGGTTAGGATTGTGATTTAGGTTGTTTTTAAGGTTTTAGGTTTTGAGTTAAGGATTTGAGTTGTACTATCTATGCTTCAGTTTTAATATTAGGGTTTTGGTATATTTAAATTTAGGTTTAGGATTTAGGGTTAGGGTTAAGGGTAATGGTTAGGATTAGTTATGGTCTTTAGGGTCTTTCAGGTTTTAGGTTTTGGGATTTAGGATTTTTTTGGTTTAAAATCTATGATTTAGTGTTTAATGTTTGGGTTTTGATATTTTGGGCTTAGGATTTCAGGTAAGGGTTAGGGTTAAGGTTGGGGTTAGTGTTTAGGTCAGGGTTAAGATTAAGCTTTAAGTTTTCTTTTAGGTTTTAGGATTTGTGGTTTAGGATTTGATGTTCAAAAGCTATGATTTAGTGTTCAATGTTTGAGTTTTTGCATTTTTGACATATGGTTTAGGGTTAGGATTAGGATCAGGGTTAGGGGCTTGTTTTTTTTTTTTAATGTTTTATGGTTCAAGCTTTAGCATTTGAGGTTAGCAATCTATGGTTTATCATATCAAGTTTAGATTTTGGTATTTTGGTTGAGAGTTTCGGGTTTATAGTGTAGGGTTAGTTTTTTGGGTTTTTTTAGGTTTTTGGGTTTAGGGTTTAGGATTTGAGGTTTTACGTTAATGGTTTAGTGTTTAATTTTGGGTTTTGGTATTTTGGGCTTGGGGTTTAGGGTTTAGGTTAGGGTTAGAGTTAATGTTAGGGTTAGGGTTAGGGTTTAGTTGTTTTTTATGTTTTAGGGTTTGTTGTTAAAAAATTGAGTTGTAGTATCTATGGTTTAGAATTTAATGTAAGCGTTGTTTTTATTTTGGGCTTTGAGTTTACGATTTAGGTTTTAGGGTTAAAGTTAGTGTTAGCATTAATGTTTTTTTTTTTTTTTAGGTTTTTATGTTTAGGGTTTTAGTATTTAAGGTTTAACATATATGTTTGTGTTTAATGTTCGGTTTTAGGGTTTATAGTTGCGTTACGGTTAGGCTTAATGTTAGGATGGGGGTTAGGGTTTAGGTTGCTTTTAGTTTTTAGGATTTGGGGTTAAGGATTTAAGTTGAACTATCTATGGTTTAGTGTTTAATATTATGGTTTTGTTATTATACACTTTGTGTTAAGAGTTTAGATTTTAGTGTTAGGGTTAGGGTTCGTGTTAGGAATAACTTTAGGGTTAGGGTTTAGGGTTTTTTTTGGTTTTTACTTTTTGGGGTTTAGGATTTTTTGTTTAAAATCTTTTGATTAGTGTTCAGTGTTTAGGTTTTGGTATTTTGAACTTGGGTTTTTGGGTTAATGATTTTGTGTAAGGGTTAGGCTTATGGTATGGGTTAGGGTTTAGTTTATTTTTAGGTTTTAACGTTTTTTTTTTTTACTATTTTGGACTAACGATTTCATTTTTAGAAATTCTTTTTTATTTGGACTTAGGGTTTAGGGTATGAGGTTTAGGGTTTGGGTTAGGGTTAGAATTAGGTTAGGATGTAGTTTTTTTTTAGATGTTATGGTTCAGGGTTTAAAATTTGAGGTTTAAAATATATGATTTAGTATTTAATGTTTGAGTTTTGGTATTTTGTGCTTAGGGTTTTAGGTTTATGGTTTATGGTTAGCGTTTGGGTTAAGGATTTGGGATTTTTTAGGTTTTTGTATTTAGGTTAAGATTTGAGGTTTAATATCAATGCTTCAGTGTTTAATGTTTTTTTTTTTTAGTGTTTAATGTTGGGGTTTTCATTTTTTGGGCTTGGGATTTAGAGTTTATTGTAGGGTTAGGATAAGGGTTAAGGTTTAGGTTGTTTATTAGGTTTTAGGGTGTGGGGTTAAGGATTTGAGTTGTAATATCTATGGTTCAGTGTTTAATGTTAGGGTTTTGTTGTTTACGTTTGGGTGGTGTTATGTCAGAGAATTAAGGTTATGGATAGGGTTAGGGTTAGGGTTAGAGATAGGCTAGACTTAGTGTTTAGGGTTGTTTTTAGGTTTTATGTTTTGGGGTTTATATTTTTTTTAAAAAAAACTATGGTTTAGTGTTTAATGTTTGGGTTGGGCTTGGGGTTTTACATTAATAGTTTAGAGTTTGAGTTAGGGTAAGGGTTAGGGATTAGGTTTTTTAGGTTTTAGGGTTTGTGGTTTAGGATTTGAGGCTTCAAATCTATGGATTAGTGTTTAATGTTTGGATTTTTGTATTTTAGACTTAGTGTTTTATTTTGACTTAGGGTTTAAGGTTTAGGGTTAGGGTTAGGATGTAGGTTTCTATTTAGGTTTTACGGTTCAGGGTTCACTATTTGAGGTTTATAATCTATGGTTTGGTATTTAATATTTTAGTTTTGGTATTCTTGGCTTAGGGTTTCGGGTTTATGGTTAGGGTTAAGGTTAGGGTTTGTGTTAGAGTGAGGGTATATTGTGTAGGATTTAGTATTTAAGGTTTAATATCAATTGTTTACTGTTTAATATTTAGTTTTTTGTATTTTGGGGTTGCTTGTTGGGTTTATAGTAGGGTTAGGGTTTGGATTAATATTAGGGTTAGAGTTTTTTTGAGGTCTTTTTATGTACTAAGGTTTAGGGTTAAGGATTTCAGTTGTAATATTTATGGTTTATTATTTAATGTTAGGGTTTAGGTTTTTTAGGCTCTGGGTTTAGGGTTTAGGGTTTAGGGTTATGGTTAAGGATAATATTAGGGATAGGGTTAGGGTTGGAGTTTAGTTTTTTTTTTTAGGTTTTAGGTTTTGGAGTGTAGGATTTTTGATTTATATTCTATGGTTTAGTGTTTAATGTTTGTGTTTTCGTATTTTGGGCTTGGGGTTTTGTAATAATGGTTTATGGTTAGGATTAGGGTTAATTTTAGGTTAGCGTTGGTTAGACTTGGTTAGGGGTTTTGGTATTTTTTAGGTTTTAAAGTTTTGTGGCTTAGTATTTGATGTTTAAAATGTATGGTTTAATATTTAATGTTAGGGTTATCGGATTTTCGACCAAGGTTTTGTTTGTTTTGTTTAGACATAGGAATTAAGTTTTAGGGTTTAGGATTAGTATTAGGGTTATGGTGTAGATTTACTTTAGGTTTTATGATTAACAATTTAGAATTGAGGTTTAAAATTTATGGTTTTAGTAATTAAGTTGCAGTTTTTGTATTTTTGTCTTTTTTTTAAAATTAAGATTAGGCTTTCCAGGTTATGGTTTAGGGGTAGGGTAGGGTTTGGGTTTTGGGTATTAGGTTTAGGATTAGGATTTGAGGTTTATACATGGTTTAGTGTTAATGTTTGTGTTTTGGTCTATCGTATTGGGGTTTAGGGTTTTTATGGTCGGATTAGTGTAGTCTAATGTTCGGGTTAGGGTTTAAGTTAAGTTGTTTATTTTTAGGTTAATGTTAGGGGGTTAAGGATTTGAGTTGTAATACTATTCTTTATTTTTGGCATAGTGGTAACTGTTAGGGTTGGATGTTTGGGATTTGGCGTTGGGTTTCTTTAGGTTTAATGTTAGGTTATGGATAGGGTTAGAGTGAGGGTGACGTGCTGAGCGATAGGGTTAGGTTTAGGTTTTGGTTTTTTTCTTAGGTATAGGTTTTGAGATTTAGGGTTTTTCTTTAAAATATTCTGGTTAGTGTTTCATTTTGGTGTTTTTTGTATCTGGGCTTGGTTTACTGGATAATGTTTGGGTTAGGGTGAAGGTTGCGGGCTTTTTGAGTTTTAGCTTTGTGGTTTTGGATTTGAGGTTTAAAATCCATGGTTTGGTATTTAATATTTTGTATTTTCATATTTTAGAGTTATGTATTTTTTTTGGACTTAGGGTTTAGGGTTAAGGTTAAGGTTAGGAGTAGGGTTAGGGTATAGGTATTTTCATTTATTTTTTAGTGTTTAGCATTTGAGGTTTAAAATCTATGGTTTCGTATTTAATTTTGGGTTTTGGAAGTTTGGGCTTAGGGTTTCGGGTTTATGATTTAGTGTTAGGGTTAGGTTTTGGTTTTTTTTTTGTTTTTGTTTTTAGGGTTTAGGATTTATATTTGAGTTTTTGTAATTTGGGCTCATAGTTTAAGGTTTATGGTTGGGTTAAGGGTCAGGTTAATGTTAGGGTGAAGGTATAGGTTGTTTTTTGAGTTTTAGGGTTTGGGGTTAAGGATTTGAGTTGTAATATCTATAGTTTAGCATTTAATGTTAGGTTTGATATTTTAGGCTGGTTGTTAGGTTTGGTTAGGATTAGGGTTAAGTATAGGGTTAGGGTTAGTGTTAAGGTTAGGGATAGGGTTAGGGTTTAGGGATTTTTTATGTTTTAGGTTTTGGGGTTTAGGTTTTTTGGTTTTAAATCTATGGTTTAGTTTTTAATGTTTGAGTTTTGGTATTTTGGGCTTCGGGTTTCGGGTTAATGATTTAGGGTTAAGGTTAGATCTAGGGGTTAGGCTAAGGTTAGGTTTTATTAGGTATTGGGGTTTATGGTTTAGGATTTTAGGTTTAAAATCTATGGTTTAGTGCTTAATGTTTAGGATTTTGTATTTTTTACTATGGTTTTTTTTTGGACTTACGGTTTAGGGTTAGGGTTTAGAATTTTTCTTAAGATTTATGGTTCACGGTTTAACATTTGCGATTTAAAATATTTTGTTTAGTATTTTATGTTTGGGTTTTGTGTTTATGATTTAGGGTTAGGGTCAGGTTTTGGGTTTTTTAGGTTTTTAGGATTAAGGTATAGGATTTGAGATTTAATATCAACGGTTAGTGTTTAATTATTGGGTTTTTTTAGTTTGGACACGGTGTTTAAGGTTTATGGTAGGGTTAACGGTAAGGTAAATGTAGGTGTTAAGGTATAGGTTGTTTTTTAATTTTTAGGGTTTGGGGTTAAGAATTGTAGGTGTAATATCTATGGTTTAGTATTTAATGTTAGGGATTTGGTAGTTTGGGCGTGGTTATGGGTTTAGTGTTTAGGGTGAGTGTTAAGTATAGGGTGAGGGTTAGAGTCGGCTGAGGGATAGGATTAGAGTTTAGGTTTTATCTTTTGGGGTTTAAGATTTTTTATTTAAAATCTATGGTTTATTGTTTAATGTTTGGGTTTATGTATTTTAGGCCTCGGGTTTGGGTTAGGTAAGACCTAGTTTTAGGGTAAGGTAGGTTAGGATATACAAGGCCACATTGCTTCAAATAACGGCATATAAACATCATGCTTTTCCTCATATTGTAAGGGCCCACCCATGTTTTTCCTCCCACTGTTTTTTTTCCCTATACAGTTATAACATTGAAAGCACCTACTACAACACCAAAAGTTTGGTCTCATCATGGCCTGTTGAAGCCATCATCTTTCCCAACAAGAGGTCTCCTCCGTTAATCATTACACTTTGCATAAACAAAAGTAGTAGTAATGATCTGCTTTGTACAACTAATGTGTGTTTTATGTAGCAAGGTTGAATTTGCTCTCTTCATCAAGATAGTACAGTAATGATCGATTGCTCCAAAAACCCCCAAATCTTGCCATATAGTACTAGTTGGCATTTTTCATGATTCAGATGACATTTGAAATTCTGTTCATGAATACTATTTGAAAAGGGGTCCAAGATAGTAACTATTGATAATTGGTGGAGTTTCATGAGAATTTTGAGTATCTCAACACCCCTTGGGTGTTGATCCCTCTCACATTCCAAATGATTCTACTAATCATTGGGAAGATCTAGAGGAGAATAACATAGTATTTGGTCTTCCAGCTTTGACAGTGTTGATGTATTGAATCTTGAAGTGAAACTTTTCATGTTTGAACCCCTTGGAGATAAGCCTTGCTTTTTTGAAACCTCTTTAAGCTCATTTTCTAATTACTGATCGTTCGAAGGACTAAAGGGTTTAATAAAAGCCTCACTAGTCTTATCCAAATCATCTAGAGGCTGGTTGTCTCTATCCAATTCATCTTCCAAAATATTCAATGCATACTCATCAATCAAAGGTATAGTAATAACTTAACATAATTTTGGCCTCTTATCATGTGGTTCTGTTGGAGGGGGTGGATGGTAGCTAGTTTCAAAGTAAATGGGCTCTAGACCCTTGCTGTTATTGATCATTACAAATTTTTTGCCTAGTTCCTCCCCCTTTCCGTAAGTTTGTTCCTCATCATTGTTCTGTTGTATACTTTGTCTCCTATTAGTAGTATCCCTTTTTGTTTGCTTGGTTTGTTTTTTCTCTTGGAGGTGTTTTCAGTAGAACATTTTAAATCAGCTTCCCTTTATCATTTGTCTTTGTAACCTTGTCCTTTCCTTCCCCATCTTCATTTTTGTCTTGTTTTTTTTCCTTGTTCATTTCTTTTCTGTTTTCTGATTATTGCAGGTCTGTACTTTTGTAATATGTTGGGGGTTCCTCTGCGTTGCTTATCCTAGATGCAGAGTCTTACAGGCTTGGCTATTGGTCAATGTTCAACCCCTCCTACCATAACCTGAGGCAAACGCCCTCTTCCTACCCCTTCTTGCAGCGTATAGTAGGGTTCCAACTGACTACCCCTTTCCCTACCGCCCAAAAACTTCTTTTATTCTGATTCAAAAAACACCAAAATAGTTAGGTGTGCATATATAGGATACTCTTGATTATTGTTAGTGTTGATTCGATCAGTTTGTTCCTGTGTTCATTGTTCTTTCTGTTTGTATTTTCCTTGTGCAATGTACTGTTCCTTGTCTAGCTGTCCACTCTTTAATTTTATGCATAAGTTCCTGCATGTAACCAATTACTGGCAGAATTATAAGTGAAGACTATTGAGGGTTACTGTTTGAAATGAGATGTGTTCTGCCATTTTTTTATATGGGCTAGCTGATTAAAATTTTATGAACTGGTATTGCCATGCAGTCTTATTGTTTTTCTCCTCTGTGTTTTGGGAATTTTCTATCTGTGTGTGACATTCTCTTTAGTTTTGGTTGTCTCCCTACTTCTATCTCTTTTTTTCGTTTTCTATTTTTCTATCCTTGTCTGTAATCATTTCATCTCTCATCTTTGCTTTGCATTCCTCTACCGCATTGTTCTTGATGTCTGCACTACTCACAATAGGAGGGATATTTATACTCACACGCGGCAAATTCTACCAGTATCATCCTCATTGTCTAGGCCAATCAACACATGTCTTGGCGGGTTTTGTTTAGTCAACTCAATCTGCATGTATACTTATTGCCATACCTGTTCTTGTATTGTTTATAGAGGCAGTGTCGGAATATAAACAGTTTGCGGCTTTTCTAGGAGAAGGCTTAAGGAAGGCGTCATGACCGCAATGCCATGGTAGCCCTCGTAAGAGACTCCCAACCTGGAACATGGGAGTTTCCTCCTCATGTTAAGGAAAGGTGTCCAAGCCTGTAATCTAGCAGCTTCCCCTAATGGTCATCCGCCTTTGTTGGTCGAACAGTGGTGTGTCTAACTCAGTGTGAAGATCAAAAACACATGCAGATCTTATATACTGAACCTCTAATAACCCCCCCCCCACTTAGTTGGATATTTGTTTAATACAGATTCTTTCCTGATGAGGCTCCATTTTAGGCATGTACCCACTAACAACTTTCAACCAAAAGTATATTTCAAATCAAGTGCTAAAGTTATGAACAAAATCATACATATAAAGATGTGTCTGGGTTGGTGTCTATCTCGGGGGGGGGGAAGTTTTTGCCCACATGGGGGTTTTGGGCGTAGAATGTTCTCAACCTAGCAGCCAAGGTCTGAACATAGGTATAGGGAGCAGGTTCATGGATTTTTTCTAGTTTGTCGTTTGTGGTTTTAGTGAGGTGGTTCTATAACTTTTGATAGGGTAGGCTGGGGAATTGTTTCTTAGTAAGAGGAGGTTTTGTCTTATCAAAATTCTGGAGATTTTTGAAATTCTATGGTAACTTGTTTGAGCTTTATTTCCCTCACCATTACTCGTATTTTTTTCTGTCCCCGATCACCACGCCCTTTTCCACTGATTGTGCACATTTGATCCTAGGATTTATTAGCATTATAATCATTTTGATACGATCAGCTACATTTCCCATGTGCATTGTCCATGAACAATGGTCAACTCTAGAATACTTAGAATCGGAAAAGTCGGAGATTGGTTGTGGATACTTTCCTGATTGCCTGTCTAGTTCTCTTGTCCATTGTATTTTGCTTTTGTTTCTGTATCTAGCTCATAGTTTGATCATTATGGTGAGCTTCATACTGATGTTGTTTCTGTCCTTGCATACCAGGTTTGGGTTGTTTAGTATGTTACCATTCCATGCCGTGATCATTGGAGTCATCTTACAGACTGCTGCGAGTGATTTGCCTTGTTCCATTGCTCGATCGATAGACTTTACCTGAAACAAGTTATTGCAAGGAATTTTCCACTCAATTACTTCTCTTGGTGCGCGTTACGGAGGTGCCTTGTTGAATTGATTACTCCTAGCATTCCATATATGTCTTTTCTAGTTCCTTCCCATGTTGATTCTCGATGGTGTTTGCAAACATTATTGCAATTGGATTATAGTCTTGGGGAGTTTGATTGAGTATGTTAGTGGTATGCACGACTTGATTATCAGACTCTACTTCATTTCCCTCATCTTCAACCACTTTCGTTCAACTAATATTTGAGTCACAAAAATTCTTGTCGCCGACAACCTGGCCATCCTTTGGGGTAGAAATTAATGCAGTAGAGGGGCCTTTTCAAGAGGAATAAACCCTTGTATGTATCTCAGCTCGAATCAATTGGGAAGTTGTGCGATTTTGAGATCCAGTTTCAACATTTATCCCGACTTCTTCAGAAACGAAGTTCTTGTTGCCGACGACCTGAGAATCCATTGGGGATGAATTTGTGGTGGGAGGTTCTACTTTGCAATGGGAAAAAACCCCAGTAGTTATTTCACCTCGAATCAGTTGGGAAGCAATTAAAATTTGAGATCAAGTTTTAGGGATGTTTTTCGAAACTTCCCTAGAAGTCACCTTGTCATTTCTCTCAATTGGCACGGCCAAATTACCTAATTTTCCAGTATGTTGTTGCCATTATTGAGAAGAATCATCCCCCATATCCCTTTCTTCTTGATTTACTCTAATGGATTCAGAGGAAATTCCCTTCCATTTCCCTCTTGGAGTTCGCACTGTTCATCGCTTCATTCAAAGGCGAATTCCCAGAATTGTGAGATGAATTAGAGGGTGATTCTTATTTTACTATGTTTGTCTCCTTTGTGCGCCCTTGTTGGCGCTTGTCCGACGGCTAGCAGGCGGCTTCCAGCGGCTCACGCGCTTTCTCTATTTGGGACTGATGAACTAGATGGTGGAGTCAGAATGTATTTTTGCAGTGTGATTAGTGAAGAGAAATTAGAGAGAGAGAAAATTCTGAAAATGAGGAAGCAAGGTTTAGGTTTTGAGGTTTTACATTAATGGTTTAGTGTTTAATTTTTTGGTTTCGGTATTTTGGGCTCGAGGTTTACGGTTTATAATAGTGTTTGGGGTAATGTTAGGGTTAGGTTAAGGGTTTAGATTGTTTTTTAGGTTTTAGGGTTTAGGGTTAAGGATTTGAGTTGTAATATCTATGGTTTTGCATTTAATATTAGGGTTTTGGTATATTGGTCTTTGGGTTAAGGATGTAGGTTTTAGGGTTAGAGTTAGGGTTAGCATTAGTGTTTTTTTTAGATTTTTAGTATTTAAGTTTTAACATATATTTTTTAGTGTTTAATTGTTGGGTTTTTGTATTTTGGTCTTGGGGTTTAGGGTTTATATAAGCGTTAGGATTAGGGTTAATGTTAGGTTTAGGGCTAGGGTTAAGGTTGTTTTTTAGGTTTTAGGATTTGGGGTTAAGGATTTAAGTTTTAGTATCTATGGTTTAGTGTTTATTTTTAGGGTTTTGTTATTATAGGCTTTATGTTAAGAGTTTCGGTTTTAGGGTTAGGGTTAGGGTTTGTGTTAGGTATTGGGTTAGGGTTAGGGTTTATGGTTTTTTTAGGTTTTAGTTTTTAGGGTTTAGGATTTTATGTTTAAAATCTATGGTTTATTGTTTAAAGTTTAGTATTTGGTATTTTGGGCTTGGGGTTTGGGGTTAATAATTTTGGATTAGGGTCAGGGTTAGGGTTAGGGTTAGGGTTAGGGTTTGGGTTAGGGTTTAGTATATTCTTAGGTTTTAATGTTTGTGTTTTCATATTTTTTATTAACGATTTCTTTTTGGGACTTCTTTTTTTTTCTTTTGACTTAGGGTGTAGGGTATGAGGTTTAGGGTAAGCATTAGGGTTATAATTATGTTAGGGTGTAGGTTTTTTAACGTTTTATTGTTTAGGGTATATCATATGAGGTTTAAAATCTATGATTTAGTATTTAATGTTTGAGTTTTTGTAATTTGGGCATAAGGTTTTGGGTTTATGGTTTAGGGTTAGGGTTTGGGTTAGGGTTTTGGTTTTTTTTTTTTTTTAGTATATAGGGTTAAGTATTTGAGGTTTAATATCAATGGTTTAGGGTTTATGGTAGGGTTAGGGTTATGGTTAAGGTTTAGGTTGTTTTTTATGTTTTAGGGTTTGGTGTTAAGGATTTGAGTTGTAATATCTATGGTTTAGTGTTTAATATTAGGGTTTTGGTATATTTTTTTTTTAGGGTTTTGGTATTTTAGGTTTTGGGTTTATGGTTTAGGGTTAGGGTTTGGATTAGGATTAAGGTGGAGTTTTTTTTTTTTTTTTTTTATAGTTCAACCTTAAGCATTTGAGGGTAACAATCTATCGTTATATTTAATGGTTCGATTTCGGCCAATTTGAACTAGAGTTTGGGTGTGGTTTAAGCGGTAGGGGTTTTGATTTTTAGGTTTTGGAGGGTTTAGGGTTTTTAGGATGTGGTATTTACATGATGGTTTAGATGGTAGTGTAGTTTGTCGATTTTGTATTTGGATAGGGTTTAAGGTTTGTGGTAGGGTTAGGGTTAATGTTAGGGTAAGGGTTAGGGTTTAGATTTTTAAGGTAGTATTAGGATTAGGGTTAGGGTGTAGTTTTTTCTTAGGTTTTATGGTTCAACCTTTAACATTTGAGGTTAACAATCTATAGTTTATCATTTTAATTTTTGTATTTTGGACATAGAGTTTCGGGTTTATGGTTTAGGGTAAGGTTTTGGATTTGTTAGGTTTTGGGGTTTAGGGTTTAGAATTTGAGGTTTTATGTTAATGGTTTAGTGATTAAATTTTTGGTTTTGGTATTTTGGGCTCGGGTTTTAGGATTTATGGTAGGGTTAGGGTAAATGTTAGGGTTAGATTTAGGATTTAGGTTGTTTTTTAGGTTTTAGGGTATGGTGTTAAGAATTTGAGTTGTAGTAACTATGGTTTAGCATTTAATGTTAGAGTTTTGGTATATTAGGCTTTGGGTTTAGAATGTACGTTTTAGAGTTAGTTTTAGGGTTAGCGTTAGGGTTTTGGTTTTTTTTTGGGTTTTTGGGTCTAGGGTTTTAGTATTTGAAGTTTAATAAATGTTTTAGTGTTTAATGGTTTTGTTTTTGTATTCTAGTCTTGGGGTTAGGGTTTATAGAAGTGCTTAGGGTTAGGGTTAATGTTAGGTGTATGGGGTGTTTTAGGTTTAGGATTGGGGGGTTATTAGGATTTAAGTATGTTAGTATCTATCGTGTAGATTGTAACGCACCTGTTAGTCGTTTTGACAGTAGCCAGATTTATTTCTGGAAACTGGCTGAGAAGACGGACTCCCGCCGGACCGTCATGGGCACGACGGACCGTCGAGGGGTCTGTGCCAAAACACTTAGAATTGAAAAATTTGAGGTACTGAGAGCGGACACTCTCTAAACGTTCACGACGGAAGAAGGCCGACCGTCGTTGTCACGATGGACCGTCAGCCGACCATTCACTAGATCAAAGTCTCTGGATCGTGGACGGAGCAGCAGGAGGACCGTCGCAGCACGACGGCGCCGTACAGGATGCGTAATCCCAGCGGATGGTCGGATCTGTTATTAAATTAAGGGGGTTTTGGATATTCTGCTTTAATTATAAAGTAGTGCGGTTATGTTAATAAGTTAATTATGGGGTTTAAAAGGGGTGGTAACCTTAAGTTAATATAGTGGTTTGTATTATTTCCATCCTTATTATTAATTATTATGTAATTGGGTAAAAAAAAAAGAGGGTTTTTGAATAAGAAAAAAGAAAGACGAGTAGAGAGAGAGAAACGAAGAGGATAGCAAGGGATTTGAGAAGATAGCTTGTTGATAGCAATTCTTCGGGGAGGTAGGTTTCTGGTTTTACGGTTCGCTGCAAACTTTAATAGCGATGATATGTATTGGGTAGTATGTCACCCTTCTATATGTGTAATGTATGCTTGTATAATGTGATTATATACTTATGATAAATAGCATTGATGAAGCTATGAATCTAAATTTGACAAATCTCATTGGTAAGTGATGATGCCTTGTATGAAAGAAGCTTGATGAAATAAAGAATGAGATTGATGATGCCTTAGTTTAACGAGGCTGATGAACTAAAGGAAGGAGGTTAGAGGATAGGGTGTCAAGTTCCCGACACCAGGGTAGAGAAATAGAGGATCGGGTGTCACGTGCGACACCAGGATATAGAATAGAGGATCGGAGTGAACGTTCCCGCACACCAGTGAAGAATATGGATCGGGAGAGGTGCCACGTTCCGGCCACCAAGGAAGATATGGATCGGGTGTCACTTCCGACACCAGGATAGAATGAGGATCGGAGTGGCCACGTCTCCAGGCACCAGGATTAGAATATGATCGGGTGTACGTTCCGCACCAGGCGGTTAGTGGGGGTAGTTATGAGAGGATCGGAGTGTCACGTTTCCGCCACAGGATAGAAAGAAGGATCCTGAAATATGTTAATATACTCAATCAATGAAAACTAATCCCCATGAGATGGTATTTAGCTTGAGGGATAGGAGTCTCATGTTGTGTAAAATTGGCTTGGGGTACTTATAAAATGATTACTAGAACTTGTTGTGCTACATTTGAGTATTATAGTGTTATGATATATATGATATATACTTTCTTTCTATTTTGAGTGGACGATATGAACCTACTAGTACTAGTTTTGTAACTGACCCTACTGTATTTGTTTTCTTTGTTAGTTGTGGAGTGCAGCAAAGTACTTCGTCTTCAACTCACAGCCAACTCTAGCCACGTTTCATACAACGGATTTGCAGGGTGAGATAAGCGCTTTAGCTTGGACTGGATCTTCTTCTCTGTCTTGAGCCTTGAAAGTTCGGCATGGACCTACTTTTGTTATTTTAGCTTCTTAGAATATTCTTAGTTTAGTAATTTGATCCATAGACTCGTTCTGTGTGAGGCTTCCAAATTTTGGAATAATACTAAGATTTGATGTTTTTTTATAAGTATTAATTGATTTCATTAATCGCGTTAAGTCTTCGCATGTTATTTTGATTATTTCTGGTCGTAAATTTTGGGGTTGGTTGAGATTGTTGGTTCGTCCAATAGAGGGTAAGTGTGGGTGCTGAGTCGCGGACGTTTTGGGTCGGACCCAACTTCGGTACAGGAGCAATTAGGTTAGTTGGTCTTCAATCACACAAGCAAAAAGGTTCTAGTAGGAGTCTAAGGAACGGTAGGGGGGACCCCGCCTTACTGTCTTGATGAGGGCTGGATAAGACTTAGGAAAAATCCTTGTATTTTTCCTTCTTTCGTGATTATTTACTTGAACCAATTGGTATCTAGGTGATACAAATTGGAGGTACATCTCGACCATCTTCACTATATTTCCGCAGATGGCTTAGAACTAGAGCAAACAACCAACGGACTGCTGGCCAACTACAACCACACCAAACGTCTGGCCAAAGACAGACAT
>JAKWJA010002499.1:30270306-30461745 GCA_027704765.1 Solanum habrochaites | reverse complement strand
TTAGTGGTCTCCGTACAACCTCTTCCGTAGCTCAAACACCTACAACCAAACCTATTCACAGAGATATCTAAGTTCTAGTTATTAGTAAGTTTCATCAAATATGATACCTAGATTGTGATAGGTCCCTTCCGTTTGTTGATGTGCTTTGTTAGTATGCATTTTTCTCATCTGCTCCTTGATTTGAACTCCCTTGAATTCTTCCTATCAGGTGTTGGTGAATGTTTTCCTTTTTTACTTGTTTCCTGCATCTCCCGTTCTGTTTTTTGTTTCCTATCCCCGTAATGCATATGATCCTCTGCATTTCAAGATTAGTAAACATAAATGATAAACGTAGTGTTATACCTGTTGGTGATCTTCCTTTGTTGTAATAGGTGTCAGGCAGTAGGTCTACCATCAAGATTTGATGGTTGCTTGCTCTATATCTTTTTTTTCACTTTTTTGTGAGTTCGCCTTCCTCATCTTTTGCGCCTATACGTGTCGTTGACCTGTTATTTTCATAAATTGTGTTGTTTATGTTGCTGTCTATTTATTTGCTTACTTTGTTATATTCTTGTTCCTTTGCTTGTTTTAGTCTATGTTTTTGTTCTTTTACTCCCCTTCTTTTTCTTTCCTTTGTCTTTACTTTTCATCCCTCAAATTAGACATACATTCATTAATATCATGCCCCTGATGTTTACAATATTAATAATATGGGGGAACATTCTCATATACCACATGTTGCAAGAATCCAATGGTATCATCTATAGAGTTTAATCCTATCCAAACATGTCTAGGTCTTTGCTTAGTCAAATCTATTTGAATTTTAACTTTTCCTATCCTGCCCTAAAACTTTTTATAGAAGCAATATATACGAAAAGAACTTTACCAACTAGATTCAACCAAGGGAGTAAGGAAAGCGTGTTTTTTTTTTTGTTAGCAGCTTGCCATGGTAATCAATGAAGAGAAAAATCAAAGACTTGGCAAATACCATAGGAATCTCCTCCTTCCAGCATTCAAAGAAAACGTGTCCAATGCTTGTATTTTATGATTTTCTATAAATGGTCATATCATGTTGATTCAGACCGTTGTGGTAGTCCAGCTCATTGAGTATAGTCAAAAAACAGCTGTTTGCATCGGGAATCCCGTGCTACTTTAGCCAGCCACAGAAATTGAGTGTTTTTTTCATACAACTAGCTAGTGATCAGATCCCCACTTTAGACATGTTCCATACTAAAATTTTACACTATGGTGTCACTTTACAGTCCAAGTCAAAGATGCATGTAATCACTACTATATCAAAGATCCAGCAGGCTGCCTCTGCTTTGTAGTTGTTTAGGAGGTTCAACAACCATAGGTAGGAGCTTGACCAGCCCATGTATGGTTCCCCATTCTTCTAGCCGAGTGTGGATAAACAGTCATCAAGAGAAGGTTTTCCTCCCTGAACATGATCCTGGTTCCCTGTAACAGGGGATATTCTGACAAACTATTGATAATATCTAGTATTTGGGTTGAGCCACCACATTCCATGGTAAGCTTAAGATTTGAACATTCTACCTATCTTTTCCACAATTGCTCCAAAATCTTAGGAACAACTTATAATATTGATTTGGCCTATGTTTATCTGTTGAGCGCCCCCCTAGCTGGTTTAGTCATGTCCATCAGTTTAATGTTCCGTTTTGCTTACCACATTGTTTATTATCTCTCTTATCCCATTTTGCCCCATATCCTTGGACAACTAATAGGTACTTCACAAGACTACATCTGCGTATTGTCTTTATCATAGAGCTCACTTTCCTATGGGCTATTCCTCTTTTGATGTTTACTCCCCTACTAATTGTTCTGGTATTCACTTACCAGCTGTTTTACAATGGCATTTTCGCCTGCTCATGGACGTGTCAATTCCTTAACAATATAATGGTGATTAGAGCGGATAGTTAGTATCAGTTAAATGTCTGACTTTTGCATAATTCTGCTCCTTACGAGTTCATTTGATGTCGTCATCCTTGCAAATCTGCAACCCTTTAGGACGTGAATGTGATGAGGAGCTTGCAGAATGTTGCAACTTTGACTATCAATCATGTTGCAACCAGCTACGAACTCCTTGCTTTGAGAAAAAGTGCGGATAAGATTGCATCTTATTATTTTCATTCCTGCGATTTCAATCTTCAATACTCTTTTCTGATTATTCACCCGGTACACGATTCTCTTGCTTCTACCTTCATGGAACCCTCTTTGTCACCAGTAGTGATCAGCTACAGCTGGTAACAACTGTTCCATTTGAATGGCCATTTGTCCACTAGCTGCTATTTTGTTACCACCGATTTTTTGGGTCTATTTCAACTTGACCTATGTTTTTATTTAAGGTGAACATCCGTCCCTGTTTGAATCAACCCCAATAATTTTTTATTCTCATTAATGAGAGAGTTGATTGATTAGCCATTTACCTCTTCCCATGCAATCACAGCGGCGATGTTCCAAGACTTTCACTTTAATACTTTTCGATTGATCCTTCAGTGTTTCTCTGGCCATAATCATGATATAGATTTTATTGATAAGATTCAAGAGACACTGATGAATTGAAAGAAATATTGTTATTTTCACATTTTTTGCATCCCCGAGAACATTCCCATCCATGTTTGCACCTCAGCCGTGATCTTTTAATTTAGTGCAATATTGGGATATAGTGAGGGATAAACTAGATTAGGGTTCCTTTCCTCAAGCGATTCTTCGGCCCGGGATGCGTCCAGCGGGTCCAGAGCATTTGCCGCGACGGCTCATTCGGCCAGCATCATTGACGCTGTAGAGCTAGCCGTTAATATCAATTAGGTAACTCCCAGAGAATTTTAATGTTGCGAGATTTTTTATTAGAGAGATAATATAAGTTAGTGAGAGAACTAATTGGATCTTTTTTGTATTTTGGGGCTTAGACGCTTTTGCCCCGGTTTTGGTGAGGTTTTAGGTGAAGGGGTGTTCTAGGTTTTTTAGGGTTAGGGATTAGTCTCTTTTCCTATGGCTTTAGTGTTTGGGGGTATAAGGATTTTTAATAAAAAATATATGGTTTAGGTTTCAATTATTTGGTTTAAACTTTTGGGTCTTAGGGTGTAGGGCTTTAGGTGTTGTCCTAAGTGATAGGGGTTGTAGGTTTTTTTACGTTCTATGATTGAGGTTTAAATTTGAGGTTTTTTTTTTAAAAAATAATCTAACATTAAATGTTTGTCGTTTTCGTAATTTGGTATAAAGGTTTCAGGTTTATCGTTAGGGTTGGTTATGTGTGTTAGGGTAGTAAGGTGCGTGTGCGGCTAGGGGTTTGGGTTAGGATTTGTTTTCAGAGTTTTGATGATTTAGGAACCTTTTCAGGATTTCATGGTTTAATATCAATAGTTAGTGTTTAATGTGTCTGTATTTTGTATATTGGCATGGGTTTAGTGTTATTGTAGGGGTTGGGGTAGCTTTTTCCTTTTTAATTTCGGGCTTTTGGGTTAAGGTGCGGGTGAGGGTTTAGGTCTTTTAGGTTTAGGGTCTTCCCCCCGTTGCTGGTTTTGAGAATTTGAGTTTTAAAATCCATGGTTTTTTAGGTTTAGTTTGGGTTTTCATATTGGAAATCGGGGTTTTTCGAATTAGCGGTTAGGGTTAGTGGTTTTTGTCATTTTTTTTAAGTTTTATGGTTCAGTGTTTAGCATTTACGGTTTAAATCTTGGTTCCTATCTTACATCTTTAAGGTTTTGGTATTTGGGCTTAGGGTTTTGGGTTATGGTCTTAGGGAGTGTCAAGTGGTTAGGGTAAGGTTATGGAATGTAGTTTTTTTTAGGTTTAGGGGTTTGTGGATAAGGATTTTTGATATTGAAAAACTCTGGTTTAGGTTTAATATTTGGGTCTCGTATTTTGAACTTAGTGTACCCTTTGGGAACTTAGGATTAAGGTTTAGGGTGACGGGTCTGAGGGCTGTAGGTTTTTTCAGGTGTATGGTTTCTTGATAAACATTGATCTGTTTACTATCTATTGTTTAGATTGAATTTGGGATTCTGTGTGATTTTGGGCTTAAGGATTTGCGTTTATAGTTTGGGTGGTTGGGTTAAGCCGTTAAGGTTAGGCTTAGGGTTTCAGGTCCAGGTATTTTTTTTTGGTTTTTAGGTTAGGGTGAGGACTTGAGTTTAATACCAATTGTGTTTTTTTGTTTTAATATTTGGGCATGGAGTTGCGGGTTTGGTAGGGTTAGGTGTTAGGTTTAGGTTGTTTATAGGTTTAAGGCCGTTGGGGTTAAACGATTGGAGTTTGTTGTAATATAAATTGCCATTAGCCTATTAATGTTAAGGTTTTGTATTTTGGATCAGCTCGTAGGGTTACGGGATATGGTCGGGTTAGGGTTTCATCATAGGCATAGGGTTAGGGCTTAGGGTGGTTTTTAAGGTGATGGGTTTTGGTTTTTAGAAGTTTTGGTTGTAAAATTGTGGATTCTTAAATTGCCGGTTATGTAATTTTGGGTGTGGGGTGGTTTTGGGTGCAGGTTTAGGGTTGGTGGTTTTGGTTTAAGTTAGGTATGGTAGGCTTTATATGGTTGTGGTTAGATTTGAGATTTAACAATCTATGCGTTTACTATTTGAGGTTGGGGTTCGTTAGTCGGACATTAGGTCATTTAGTTTGCAAACCCTAGCGGTAGGGTTAGGGGTTATGTGTAGGATAAGTGTTATTGTCTAGGTTTTATGGTTCAGGGTTTATCATTTAACGTTTAAAATATGTGGTTTAGTATTTAATTTTTGTTTTTTTGTATTTTTGACTTAGGTTTTTTGGTTTATTATTTAAGGTAGGGCTAGGGTTTAGGTTTTGGTTGTGGTTAGGGTTAAGGTTAGGTTTAGGATAAGGATTACTGGTTTGGGTTTGCTTAGATTTTTGGGTTTAGGGTTTAGGATTTGAGGCTTAATATCAATGGTTTAGTGTTAAATATTTAGGTTTTGGTATTTTAGGCTTGGGTTTTAGTGTTTATGTTAGGGTTTGTTTGGGGTAGGGTTAGGGTTGTTTTTTAGGTTTTAGAGTTTGGGGATAAGGATTTGAGTTGTAATATCTATGATTTAGTGCTAAATGTTGGGGTTTTTATATACTAGACTTTGGGTTTAGGGATTAGAGTTTATGGTTCAAGTTAAGATTGGGTAAGGGTTACGATCGTGTAAGGGATAGGGTTATGGATAAGGGTTATTTTTTATGTTTTTTGTTTTGAGGTTTAGTATTTTTGTGTAAAATCTATGGTTTAGTATTTAATGTCTGGGTTTTCGTATTTTCGGATAGGGGTTTAGGGTTAATGGTTCAGGGGTAGGGTTAGGGTTTAGGTTTAGTGTTGGGGTTAGAGTTAGGGTTTAGTTTTTTTTAGGTTTTACAGTTGGTGTTTAAGGATTTGAGGTTCAAAATATATGGTGTAATTTAGTGTCTTGGATTTCATATATTGGACTTTCAGATTTTATTTGAACTTAGTGTTCAGGGATTATGGTCTGAGTTAAGGTTAGGATTAGGGTTAACGTGTACATTTGTTTTTAAGTTTTATGGTTCATGATTTGGCATTTGAGGTTTAAAATATATGGTTTAGTATTTAATGTTTGGGTTTTGGTATTTTCGGCTTATGGATTAGGCTTAGGGATAGCGTTTTGAGTTTTTTAGGTTTATGGGTTTAGGGTATAGTATTTGTGCTTCAATATCAATGGTTTAACATTTCATGTTTTGGTTTGTGTATTTTGGGCTTGGGGTTTAGGGTTTAAGTTGTTTTTTAGGTTTTAATGTTTTGGAGTTATGGATTTGAGGTGTAATATCTACGATTTATTGTTTAAATTAAGTGTTTTTGTATTTTGGACTTAGTGTTTAGGGTTCATGGTAAGGATTAAGGACAGGGTTAGGATTAGTGTTTATGTTAAGGACAAGGTAAGGTTTAAGGTTATTTTTTTTATAGGTTTTAGGTTTTGGGGTTTAGGATATTTTGTTTAAATCTATGGTTTACTGTTATGTTTTTGGGTTTTTGTATTTTGGGCATGGGTTTCGGGTTAATGATTTTGGATTTAGGGTAAGAGTAAGGGTTAGGTTAGGATAAGGGTTTAGTTTGTTTTGTTTTTATGTTTTCCCCGTTCGTGCTTTTAGATGTCCTGTTTTCCCCCTCGGCTGTTTTGCGTCTTTCCTGTTTCAGGTTTTCTGTCTGTTGTGCCTTGTTTTTTTTTTTTTGCGGTTCGCGTCAGACCTGGGCCAGGTGTCGTTTTTCTTTTGGTTTTACATTGTTTAGGCACTTTAGATTATTACTGTTTAGTATTACAGTTTCATATTTAATGTTTTTTTTGTCTTAATATTAATGTTTGGGTTTTGGTATTTTGGGTTTAGGGTTTTGGGTTTAGGGTTTAGGTTAGGGTTAGGGTTAGGGTATGTGTAAGGGTTAGGGTTATGGTTAGGGTTAGGGATTATGTTTTTCTTAGGTTTTAGGATTTGTTGCTTAGGATTTGATATTTAAAATATATGGTTTAGTGTTTCATATTTTGGTTCTTGTATTTTGGACTTAGGGTTTATTTTTACTTCCGATTTAGGGTTTAGGTTCAGGGAGTTAGGTGTAGGGTTTATTCGGTTTTTGGGTTAGCACTTTTGTGTTTTAAATCGATGGTTTAGTTTTTGATGTCTGGGTGTGGTTTTTGGTATTTTGGTATTAAGAGTTTTGCCAGTGTATTTGTTTTGTGTTGAGGTTAGGGTTCAGGGTTATGGTTAGGGTTAGAAGTAGGTTTTTTTTTTATGTATTTTATTTGTTGGAGTTTAGGATTTGATTTTCATTCAATAGTATTAGTGCTTCATATTTTCAATTTTCCTTTTTTTGTTATGAGTTGATGTTTTATAGGTATGTGTAGGTTAGGATTAATGATACGGTTATCTTAGGGCTTGGTTTTTAGGTATTAGGGTTTTCGTTTAACGATTTAAGTTGTAATATCTATGGATTAGTGTTTAACATTAGGGTTTGGTATTTTGGGCTATAGAGTTAGGGTTAGGGTTAAGAATAGGTTTAGGGTTAGGGTTAGGGTTAGGGATAGTGTTAGGGTTAGGGTTTAGGTTTTTTTTAGGTTTTAGATTTTGGGGTTTAAAATTTTATGGTTTAAAATCGATGGTTAGTGCTTAATGTTTGGGTTGTTGTATTTTGGGCGTTGGGTTTCGGGTGAATGGGTTAGAATTTAGGTGTTTTTTAAGGTGTTATCGTATGTGGTTTACGATTTGAAGTTTAAAATCTATGGTTTAGTGTTTGATGTTTGGGTATCGTATTTTACTTTTAGCATTTTTACTTTGGACTTAGGGTTTAGGGTTTAGGGTTAGGGTTTGGATAAGAGTTAAGATGCAGATTTTCTTTAGGTATGGTTCAGGGTTTAGCAATTGAGGTTTAAAATCTATCGTTTTGTATTTAATGTTTTGGTTTTGGTATTTT
Organism: Solanum habrochaites; assembly: GCA_027704765.1. Taxonomy (NCBI): domain Eukaryota; kingdom Viridiplantae; phylum Streptophyta; class Magnoliopsida; order Solanales; family Solanaceae; genus Solanum; species Solanum habrochaites. The sequence goes on along the minus strand of JAKWJA010002499.1, from coordinate 30,454,337 downwards.
TGGCTTAGGTTTTAGGGTTTATGGTTAGGGCTAAGTTTTGGGTTAGGGTTAGGTTTTTTTTTTTTTTAGGGTATGTGGGTTAGGATTTGAGGACTAATATCAATGGTTTAGTGTTTAATGTTTGGGTATTGGTATGGCTTGTGGTTTTAGGTTTATGGTAGGGTTGGGGCTAGTGGTAATCTTAGGGTTATGGTTAGGGTTAGGGTTTAGGTTTTTTTTTAGGTTTTTATAGTTTAGGGTTAACGATTTAAGTTTTAATATCTATGGTTTTGTTCTTAATGTTAGAGTTTTCGTATTTTGGACTCTGCTTGAGGGTTAAATTTAAGATCTGGTTAGGTTAGCGTTAGGGTCGTGTTAGGTATAGGGATATGGCTAAGGTTTAGGATTTTTATATCAGTTTGTTTATTTTTGGGGTTTAGATAGTATCTATTGTAAAATTATGGTTTTAATCTATCACTTTCTGGGTTTTGGTATTTTTGGGGGGTCGGGCTCAGAAGGTTCATGATTTAGGGTTAGGGTTGGGTTAGGGTCTAGGTTTCGGTTAGGGTTTCCATTTTTTCAGGGGGGGAGTGTGGTTTGTTTGTTTAGGGTTTGTGGTTCATGATTGAGGTTTAAAATCTATGGTCGAGTTTTTAAGGGTCTTTGGTTTTCCGTATTTCGGACTTGTAGAGTTGTTTATTTGGACTTAAAGGGTTTAAGGTTTAGGATTATGGTCATGGTTTAGGGTTTAGGATTTAGGGTTATGGTGTATGGTTTGTTTTAAGTTTCATTGTTCATGATTGGCATTTGAGGTTTTAAAATCTATGTGTGTATCATTTAATTTTTTTTGGGTGATGGTATTTTTTTGCCTTAATGTTTAGGGTTATTGTTGAGAGTTTAGTTTTTATAGGTTTTAAGGGGTTTGTGTTAAGGATTTAGTTTCCAATCGATGGCTTTTATCTGATTTTTAGGTTGTGACGTATTTGTAGACCTTTGAAAGGGTTGGGTTTTAAGGTTTAGGTTAGGGTTAAAACTATTTTAGGGTGTGGTTTTTTTTTTAAGGTTTTGTGGTTCAGGGTATATCATTTAAGGTTTAAAATTTTATAATTATATTTAAGTATTTGCGTTTTGGTTTTATGGGTTTAGGCTCAGGTTGGGTCATGGTAGGGTAGGGTAAGGTGTTTAGTGTTTGGGCTTATGTTTTTATTACGTTTTAGGGTTTGTGGCTAAAGATTTGATATTCTAAAAGTGTTTCATATTTTGGTTCTCCTATTTTGGACTTAGGGTTTAGGTTAAGCGTTAGGGTGTAGGTTTTGTTTAATATTTTATGGTTCTGAGTTTTGTATTTGAGTTTTAAATTGTAAGGTTTGTTATTGAATTTTTGGGTTGTTGTTTTTTAGCCATAAGGTTTTGGGTTTATGGTTTAGGGATTAATAGGGGTAAGGTTATGGTTGGTGTTTATGGTTTTTTATTTTTGTATTTTGGCTTGGGGTTTAAGTTTTTATGGTAGCTTGGGTTAGGCATGAATGTGTATGGTTAGGTTAGGTTGAGGTGTTTTTTTTGAGGTTATAGGTTTCGGGTGGAACTCATTTAGTTGTAATTTCTATGATTTAATTTTTCAATGTTAGAGTATGGTAATTTAGACTTTAGGTTTAGGGTAAAGGTTAAGGATACGGTTAGGGTTAGATGTTAAGTGTAAGGTTCGGGTACTCTGGTTAGGGTTATGGGTTTTGTTTTTCCTTTTTTAGATTTTGGGGTTTAAAGATTTTTGGTTTAAAATCTATGGTTCGTGCTTCATGTTTGGGCTATTATACGTTAGGTGTGGCGTTGTGGTGAATCTTTAGGTGATCAGGGGTTTGGTTAAGGTTATGGGTAGGGATGACAAGGTTTCGGTTTTTTTTTAGAGTTTAGGGTATGTGGTAATTATATTGCGGTTTAAAATCTAAAGGGTTTAGTGTTTATTGTTGGTATCATATTTTGGACTTAGGTGTTAGGGGTTAAGGGGGTTTATGGTGTGTAAGGTGATAGCATAAGATTTACATGTAGGTTTTTCTTTGATTATGGTTAAGCATTTAGTAATTTGTATTGGGGGTAAATCTATGGTTTAGCAGTTAAGGTGTTTGGTGTTTTGGGTACTTTGGGCTTAGGGTTTCTATTTTAAGTGATTATAGGTGTAGGTGCTAAAGGTTAGGTTAGAGGTTAGGTTGGAGGTTAGGGCTAGGTTACGTTTTTGGTTTTATTTGGGTTTGTGGGTTTAATTTGGTTTTTGGGTTTGAGGTTTTAGGATTATAGGAATTAAATTCAATGGTTTAGTGTTAAGGATGTTTGGGTGTTTTGGGGTACTTGAGGGAATTGGTTCTTGAGGTGTTAGTGATTAATTGCCGGGTAGATTGTTAGGGTGTGTACTTTTAGAGTTAGGGGTAAGTGTTTAGGGTGTATGGGTTAGGGTTAAGGTTAGGGTTTTATGGCTGAATTTCTATATTTAGAGAGTTTGGGGTTGAGGAATTTCATTTTTAATGTCGTATGGTGTTACTGTTTAATATTAGGTTGTTGTTGTATAGTTGGGGCGTTTGCGTTAAGGGTTTAGGTAGGGTCGAACGTGGGTTGAGTGAGATAAATAATGGGTTATGGTTTCGGGGTAATCGTGAGTTAGTGCCCGGGTTGCCTGGTGTGCTCGGTCAGTGCACTTAGGGTTTTTTTTGTATTGGGGTGATAGGAATTTGTTGTGTTGGGTGAAAAGGGTGCCTAGTATTTTTTCATTAATTTTAATTTGTTGGGTTTAATGTTATTTTGGTGTTCGGTTTTGAGGAGGTAGAATTGCTTAGTTTTTGGGGTTACGGAATTTTTTTAGAATGTTAGGGTATATGGGTTTGGGTAGGGTTAGTGTTTTGAGTTTGTTCTTTTTTGATTCTAGGGTTTTGGGTTTGAGAATTGTGAATATTAAATCTACGATCTAGTGTTTCCTGTCACTGTTGGTTGTTAATTATTTTGGGGGGACGATATGGGAGATTTTAATCTTTGTACTTTAGTGTTTAGGGGTCTGGGTTGATTGGAGTAATTGAGGGTGGTTGAGGGCAAAAAATGTATGGTGGTTAGTTATTTGAATATTTTTATAAGGTTCAGTGTATTTATCGGAATGTGTTTATGTTTACAATGTTATTAAGTTTAGTTGTCTGTGAATGTTTGTGTGGTTTAGGCATTTTGACGTCTTAGGGGGGAAGTGTAGGTGTCGCATTAATGGTAGGTTTTTGAATGGCTATGAAACTTTTGGGGCTTTTTCTAGGGGTTGAACGGGGAGGTAAGGTTTATATTCAGGGTTTGAGGTTTTAATATCAATGGTTTTAATATTTTAGATGTTTGGACAGTGATTATCGTGTGCAGGTTATAGGGACAGGGGGGTTATACTATTGTAGCTGTGGCGGGTGATCCGGAAAAAAAGGAATAAAAAAGGGGGGGGGGAATATAGGGGTGGCTAAAATCAGTTCGAGAGTTAGGGTATGGTTCATGAATTATTATTTTTAAGTAGATAATTTTACTGTTTGGTATATCTGCTAATTGCGTTGATGGGGGACTCGATCGGGTTTTTTTGTACGGGCAATTGCTCTTTCAAATGATCTGTTATCCTGTGATTTGACTATTAAAATGGGTTGGCTGGGTTGCTTGTGTTGCCTGTGGGGGGAGGGGTGGTATAATTAGTTTCGACCCACGTGATGTTGGTAGGTGTGGGTGTCGGGGGGTTATAACGGGATTAAGGCGTGGTGGGAGTGTTGTTTGTATACACAGGTGGGGTTTACTGGGTTCTAGGTTAACCTTTAAGGTTCAAAAAAAAATCTAGGTTAATTTAGGTATTGGTGAGGGCTAAAAATTTGGGTTGTGGTAATTTAAAGTAAAGAGGGGGGGGACTTGGAAGGGGTGGTGGTGCGATGGGGTTATGCGTGTGTTTTGGCGGGGTTAGCGTGGTTACAAGGTATATATGAGAAAGGATGTTGGTTGTGTGGGAGTAGGGTAGGTTGGAGTAGTCAGAGGGTTGTTTTGAAGTTATGGTACTTTTTTTTGTGCTTGTTAGGTTTATGGATGCCGATTTTGAGGTTTAATCTCAACATTTTAGTCTTTAATGTTTTGGTTTTTGTATTTTGGGCTTCGCATTTAAGGTTTATGGTAGGGATAGTGTCAGGATTAATATTGGGTCTTTTTAGATTTTAGGGTATGTTGTTTAGGATTTGAAGTTTAAAATCTATGGTTTAGGTGTTTGATTTTTGGGTATCGTATTTTAAACTTAGGGTTTAGGGTTTAGAGTTAGAGTTAGGATAAGAGTTACGGTGTAGTTTTTTTAGGTTTTATAGGCATAGTTAAGCATTTGAGGTTTGAAATCTATCATTTAATATTTAATGTTTGGGTTTGGGTATTTTCGGCTTTATTTTGTTGAATTAACCTTGGAGGGGTAGGAATTGAGCACACCCCTAGGCCTTATCATTAATAACAAAAAATAAATAAATAAAAAAATAAAAGAATGGGACGTACAACCTAACCTCCAAACTACATGGTTTTAGAGTCAACTTCCCAAAAAGAATTCAACTCCTCTCCTTAACACAACAGATGAAACCAAAAATCCTAAGTACCTAAGGAGAGACTCCTCTAAAAACAACTTCTAGAAGCATAACTAGGGAACTCTCCCTATTAAAAAGAAAGTCCTATAAACAACTACTCTTTCAAGTAGCTATAACTTTAACTATAGCTAAGTTTAATATACACCCTTATAAAGGCTCAAAAATTCTGTTTGTCTTCCTTTTTCTAAAGTTAGGCATCTCCAATAAGTCGAGTTGATAGTAGGCCTTTGCTTCTTTTGGTAGTTTGTGGCTGTTGAAATATACCCGAGGACTGGCAACGTTGTGACTATGTTTTGACAATGCAACCGCTATACATGAATTCATTTGAAGTTGTGTACTTGATTTATAAGATGATGCAGCCTTCCAAGTTGAGTGATGATGCTCAATTGAGGGACTACCTTCTTTAGGACCCATTGCACTACTAGTTGAGAATCAAGTTCCAAAATTATGTTCCTGTATCAAAACTCAAGTGCCCAAGTTAAACCAAAGATGGTTTCCTATATTTCAGCTTTGTTGTTTGTTCCTTCTCCAAGAGGTGTTGCGAAAGCCATCACCACTTTGCCTTGTTTGTCTCTAACGATTCCTCCAGCCCCCAGCATGTCAGGGTTCTTGAGTGCACTGCCATAAGTGTTAACTTTGAGCGACTGGTCTGAAGGTTTAGCCACTTCACCATGCTCACTTTTATGTCATGCACATAATTTTTAGTCTTTTTCATTAAATGTGTCCACTTGGGTGGCTAGTTAACTTGAGGAAATGCAGTTTTCAACATCTTGTAGTTGTCCTTGTAGATTTAATATTTTACTCTGTTGATGTTTGTGCTTTACCTTCATACTTGCAGGCACACCTGTTCTTCCACAGATACCAGTAGATTAATATTGGTATAGCTTGTAGCAGCAGTTTGTGGGCTGCATTTCTAGGCTTGGTTGTCCACCATTGTTGTAGCAGCTGTTGCAGTGAAAAGTGGTCTGGCTTTAGTCCTACACTACCTGCAAAAAAGCTCCATACCTTGGATGCAAATTGCCCTGAATTAAATGTATGTTCTATGCTATCCATACCTTCTCTATCAAGACAACAAAAACAACGTGATGGCTCAATGCCAAAGTTAGTCAATCTTTCATTTGTAGGGAGTTAACCCCTTAGGATTCTCCATACAAGAAAAGAAGATCTAAAGAGAATGTTTTTATGCAATAGCATCCAGTTAAATTGATTCTTGTCTCTTTTGTTTCTGATTTCTTCCCAAGCACAAGAACAACTAAAACTGTCATGGTAATTGAGCTTCCACCCTAGTTGATCAGGTAGTTGCTACTGTGGAGAGATCTCTGCTGCTAGGATTTTAGAGAATTAACTGGTAGGAGCATGTTGTAACAGTTTGCTCCAACTCCACTTCCCCTCTTCCCAAAATTCAGCCACAGTAGAATTAATAAATTTTTTGCTATTGGTGGTAAACTGAGCCAGTGGTCCACTGCCCAGCCAGTTATCCCACCAAAATGAACAATTCCCATCTTGAAGCTTCCAATGGATGTGTTGCTCAACATGCTGTCTGTTCATAAGCATCTGTTTCAAGGTCAGTGAATCTCCATTATCCCCTTTTTTGCTTACTGGGTTTGATCTTTGACAATATTTTGCAGTCAAAAATTCTCCCCACAATGTTTGTTTTGTTCTGAAGATCGACCATTTTTTGAATTGCAAGGATCTGCAAATATCTTGCAAGTTTCTCATCCCCCCCCCCCCTTCATCATAAGGTTAAATTTGATTTTTCCATGAAGCCCAGTGATACTTCTTTCTATCATCTTTCAATCCCAGAAAAAGTCATCTATAAGCCCTTTGATTTGCGTGAATATTGTAGTTGGAGGTGTTACTGCAGATAGAAGATGGATAGGAAGAATTACCTAGGCCTACCAACAAATAAAAGGCAGCCTAGGTAATTTATAGGGCCTTGCTTTTGGTTGAAAACTATCAGCCTCTTTATTCTATATCTAGTGCTAATGAAAGCATTAGAGTGTAACATAAAGTGGATTTTTTCTCCATTGATGAGTTTCCCAGAAGTATCTTCATACTCCTTTATATTTGCAATTAGGAGTTTTAGAGTCTTGCATCTTCCAGATGTGAATAGAATTATGTCATCAGCAAAACTCAAATGATTCACCTAAGGCCCTATCCATTCCATGAAGAAACCATGGTTATCCGGATTGTTCTGAACTTTATTTAGAGATCTGGATAGTATCTCAACACCTAAAATAAATAAGGCTGGAGAAAGTGGATAACCTTGATTGAGACCTCTATAAGAGTGAAAGAAACCATATCTCTTACCATTGACAATAATAATGTACAAATTATTAGCCATTATTCTCCACACCATATCAATAAACACCTCAGCAAATCCCATTTTCCTCCGCACCAGGAAAATATATGACCAAGAGACCCAGTCATAAGACTTTGCCATGTCTAGTTTAATGATGACATTGCTACCAATATTGGGTTTTCGAATTTGGTGGATGATTTCCTGAGAAAGCACGATGTTCTCAGAAATACTTCTACCTTAAACAAGCCCGGAATGATTAGCAGAGATTATGTATGGAAAGTCTAAGCCTAAGCTCATTATCTTAGAAATGATTTTTTAGTGAAGTTACTCAGACTTAAAGGGGTATACTCAGTGAGACTGTTTGAATTATTCACTTTAGGGAGCAGCACAATACAAGAATGGTGACGGTACTTTAAATCATCTGTCCACTGTAAATGCCTGATCACCCCCATAGATCCTTCAATGATATTATGCAACTTTTTTAATGAGTACCCATTCATACCCATACCACTGCAGCATAGGATTCATAGAGAAACCACCTCTTAGTTCCATCCTACTAGGAACAATGGTAAGTTGAGTATTGTGTCTTGAATAATCATCCTTGGAATGCATTCCAAGGTATGCTCATTGATAAGCTTTTCTTCACCATTAAATATTCCTTTGAAGTGTTCACAAGCTACCTGAGCAATGTTGTCATCGCCTTGTATCCAATCTCCATTTTCATTGGAAACTTTATGAATAAAAAGCTTCCTTCTTATTCCCCTTATCACTGAATGGGAGTATTTAGAATTAGTATCACCTTCTTTAAACCATTGGAGTGTGGTTTTTGTTTTCAAAATAGTATCTTCCAACTTGAGAAATTTGATGCACTGTGAATTAATTTCATGAAGGATGCTTCTATTTGAGTCACTTTGGTTAGTGATCTAGTTTTCTTCAGCTTTATGCACTTGTTACTCATAAATCCTAACCTTTTAGAAAATATCACCAAATTCTTTCTTAGACAAAACACTAAGAGTATTTTGTAGCCTTTTCATTTTTTGGTGAAATCTCCACAATGCCAGTACCTGCTACTTCCTTCTCCCAATATATTTTAACTGTTTCCTTGAAATGAGGGTTATCCACGCAATAGTTGAGAATTCTAAAGTACTTGGTGTGATCAGTTGTCGTGGAAACCATTTCCATGAGTAAAGGACAATGATCAGATCCAGTAGATGACAAGTGAGTTATAGTGGTTTGAGGCATCTTTTCCAACCAAGAATCATTTACCATAGCCCTGTCAAGCCTCTTCAAAATTTTGTGATTGATACCCCTCTTGTTAGACCATGTGAATTTATGACCACTAAAACCAATGTCCAAGAGGCCACAGGCTTCAATGACAACAATAAAGTCCATACTCTTCCTCATGTTGTAAGTCACCCCTCCAAGTTTTTCCTCCACAGAAGTTATAACATTAAAATCTCCAACAATACACCAAGGGTTCTCATTCAAAGAGGCTTGCTGAATCATTTTGTCCCAAACAGGTCTCTTTAGGTGATCTTTGCATTAAGCATAGACAAAGGTACTAATAAATTGATATTTTAATTCATTGTGTTTCATGTTGCAAGTGATTTTCTGTTCATATTCAATTAAAAATATTACAATCAATATCACTGCTCCAAAAAACCAAAATTTAACCATTAAAACTACTATTAGCATTATCCATGTTTAAATGGACCTTAAATGTTTGAACATGCACACTATCTGAAAAAGGTTAAAAAATAGTGATAACAAATAATTGGTGAAGCTTTCTGAGCATTTTGAGTCTCTCCAACACCCCTTGAGTGTTAATCCCACTACTAATCATTTGGACGATCTAGAGGAAAAGAGGCTAGTATTAGGTCTGCCAACTGTGGCAGTATTTACATCTTTCTTCTTGAAGTGAAGGTTGTCTTGATGGAAACCCCTTAGAGATAAACATTTATTTTGTGCTACCTGTTGGATCTCTTCCTCTAAGGTCTAATCATTATGAGGAACAAAGGCTTTAATAAGGGCATCACTAGTGTCATCATCCTCATCAACCTCTTCTAAGGAATGATTATCCCCATCGATTTCATCCTCAAAATAATCCACAACATATTCATAAAAATTAGGCACTGTGTTCATCTTGCATATCTGTTGTCCCTTATCTTGTTGTTTTGAGGGAGGAGGAGTCAAATGTTGAGCCTGAATAGGGAGAATATCCAATTCATGATTATCATCAAACATAAAAAATTTGTTGCATGATTCCTCCCTCTTTTCATGTCCTTGATCAGTGTCATTGGTCTAAAGCTTATTCTGTCTCCTTTTAACAACATCCCTAATTTGTTTGCTAGGCTTGTTTTTGCTCTTTGGAGTGCTTTACGGAGTACAAGAAGAAGCGTGTTTCCCTTTATCTTTCTTTTCCTCTTTTTCAATTTGTTGTTTTTCTTTATTATTTGACAAATGTTGTTTGATGCTGTTTCTCTCGTTGTTGTTGCCTGTTCTTAGAAATTTCAGAGGTTCTAAAGTCAGACCTAAGTTCAACCAACCCCTCATGAAGAACATGAGGAAAACTCCCCCCTTTGGTTCTTTGTTGCTTGTTTACCTGCTGATTCTTTGAGTAACTGTGTATAATAGCCTATTTGAGCTCTTCCTTATGACTTGTGTTTTTGATTCTGAGTTCTTGCAATGAACTAAGAGTTACCTTTGTCCTATCGTTGAGTCTTAGACTGCCCCCCCTTGTTCCAGATCCTCCTAGGATTTTCGTCCATTTTCCCATTCCTTTTTTTTCCTGATTTCTTCATCCCTCATTTGCGTGATTTTAAATATGACCCTGATATTTGCAGTACATGCAGTAGTTGGGTATTCCCTCATATTAAACTTTCAACCATCTTCGTTTATTGGGGTTAGAATTTTTGAAACCCAAACAATAGTTTTTGTAAGATCCACCTGAACATTCACTCTATGAGTGTTGCCCCTAGTTCTTAGAGAGAAGGTTAGTTAAAGAATAACACCTTTCCAATTGAACCAAGAATAGTTGTTAACAACACTTTATTATACCAATGCCAAGGAAAACCAGGGATAGAAACCCAAATTGTGACAATGGGAGACTCCTCTTCGGTGTGAAGTTCTGGACTCTATGTCTTTATCCCCTCATAACTTGGACCTGGCGATGTTCATCCTAAGCTTGCCCAAACATTGTTGGTATCAAACTCATGTCAAGGTCCGATATAAAACATGCCCTAGAAAGAAGTGTGTGATCTTCACACTCCCTGTGAGTTGATTGTGGAGGATGAAGGCTTTTCCTTTCCTAACTAACATCAATTTTAGGCATTGTATTGTGAATTGCATTTGCCCCAAGTGTGAACTTAACAACCTCAGCAAACCTTCACATATAATATCATCCTCATCAATAATCAACTCACTGACTACTTACTGCCTAAAATCCTTTCCTCTTGCTTTCTCCCTTTCGTCCTCTCCAAACTATTTAGATTCATATTTGTTGATTATAATAAACTTAATCTTGCAAGCAAATGATTGCACAAGTTTAATAAGATCGGCTCAGAGATTTTATCCTGCTTAGAATTATTGCTAGCATTTTGACCTTGCATCTGATTATTTCTAGCAGTCCCTTGACCATCATTATTTCCTTGCTTAGTAATTTTGTCAGTCTGAGAATTAGTCTCATACCTTGTGAAGTTAATGGATATCTTGGGGAAATTGCTTTGGTAGTTCGTATGTGATATGTTGGTTGGATTTGATGGATTAGCTCCAGCCTTAGTTGTTCTAATGTTGTTCTGCTTTCCTTCCTTTTCCTCCTTGAACCTGTTCAGTAGCCTGATTGTCTCCTTTGACATTGTGCTGTCCATTCTTCCCATTCTGCATTTCGGTGCCTGCTTGCACAAATTATTGACTTGACTGTTCTTGGTTTAGTAGCTGTCCGTTGCAAGGTTCCTTACCTTTGTTATTCACACCTGTTGTGTCTTGTGAATAACTTGGAACAAGATTAAGAATTAGATGTGATGAGCTACTTGCAACACCAAAGGAAAAACTTGAAGGTTAGTGTCATTTGATGGGCTTTTGTGTTTGGCTCCTAGTACTCTGTTATAGAGCCTGTTGTGACATCGACTTCTCCCACAGCCTTTGGGGGAATTTCTCTTCCCTCCTATCCCCCATTGTTTTTGGCCGGCCACCCGATTGGTTGAGAATCGACTATAGGGGATGCGTAAATCATTACGTCTAAACCAAAGGTTTGACATTACTATCATGTTTTTTCTTTTAGAGGTTTGACCGTGACGCAGTTCGCGAATTGGTAGAAGTGTATTTGATTTATTTCTTTCTCCTTTGAGATGACGCATATCCTCTTGTTGTGAGTGTGTTAGCCTGAGACTAGTATTGGTTCCGACAAGATTCAATGGATTTCGACGTTTTGACTTCTATTTTTGCCGGAGTTATCCTCGCCGGCGATTACACCGTCCCTTTCTCCTTAAAATCTAGTAAGATGGGCGCCATCACGGGGGGAACAAACCACAATGATCCAATCCTTACGAAGTTGGCTTGAAGGCGATCAAATTTGAGTGCGCGACTCAGGCGACGCACTCGCAGATTCTTTAAGATCCGCCTCTGGATTTTGACTGATTACGATGGTAGAATAAGCTAATTTTTGGATATATGGTGGATCTTGATGCGGAGTACTCATCGCCATCATCCTTTCTTCTCGATTCCTCCTAGAAAATCCTTGGGAAATATTTTCTCATTCTCTATCGAACTGCTTTTCCAATGCAGTTCTCATCAAAACTTTGAATTGTGATTTTGAAGAGTTTGGAGGTTGATCTTGGAGTGTGTTACCCTCGGATTTGTTGCCCTTGTCAAGGCGTTTCAGATGGCTTCAGTCTAGTGGTGTTTGATCGGCCATCGACGGTGCACGCGCCTGCACAGCGACACGCGTGTGTGATTGTTTGCTAGTCGTTGTTGACACATGAGAGAGCGTCTATTAGAGATAGAATTTTGGGCTTTTTTTTTTTAGTTGAATAACCCTTGGAGGGGTAGGGGCTGAGCGACAACCCCAGGCCTTATCATTAATATACTAACAAAACAAAATACAAGGAGGGGGCATAAAGCCTAATAACCTCCAATCCTAATGGTGGTTTGAAGTCGACTTCCTATTGAATGTAACCTCCGCCCTTTACATTGAAAGTGAAACATAAAAATACAAGACCCTAAGGAAGGACTCCTCTCGTTACAAAGCATCTAAGAGCATAATTAGGAGACTCTCCCTTTAACAAGAAAGTCTATATAAAAACTAACTATTCTATACCCCTATTCAAAATAGCTATATTGCTTGAATATAGCCAAATTGAATGGTACTAAATTTCATGGAGATCAAAATCTTCTTGGTCTCTTTCTTCTAAAAAGCTTCGCAGTTCAGAGATCCATTGGTATTGCTTGTGCTTCTTTGGGTAGTTGATTGGTGTTGAAGTAGACTTGGGGGGTTGTTGTGCTGTGGCTATGTTTTGAGAGGGAATTTGCTACACAGTTTGCTTCTCTGTAGATATGAGAGCATTTGAACTTCTGAGTTTGCAAGATAAGCTGCTGGATTTTCTCTAGTTGATTGTCAACAGTCCAATGAGGGACTGTTTTTTTGGAAATCCACTGTACCACCAATAGAGAATCCAACTCAATTTGTATATTCCAGTAACCTAATTCCAGCGCCCAAAATAGTCCAAACAGAGCAGCCTCAGTTTCATCTTTGTTGTTCCATCCTTGTCCAAGAGATGTTGCAAATGCCATCACCAATTTGCCTTCTTTCTCTCTTAGAATGCCTCCAGCCCCAATCCTCCCCGGGTTAGTGAGAGCGCTTCCATCTGTATTGATCTTAATCCATTGTTCTGGAGGTCTATTCCATGCTACCATGCACACTTTGATAACATGTTTACAATGTTTACTCGATTGGATTAGTGCTGTCCAGCTTGCAGGCCATTTCATATGGGGGAAGGCATTTTTCAGCATCTTGTATGTATCCTTGTAGATTTCATATTTGACGCGGCTAATATTAGTAACTTTGCCTCCGTATTTACATGCGCACCTGTTCTTTCATAAGTTCCAGCAAATGAAGATTGTTGTGGCTTGCAGCAGTAATTGATGGCCTGCATTTCGTGGCTTTGCTGTCCACCATTGTCTCACCCTCGCCTGCAGTGATGATTTCTCATCCTGCAGTCCTGCAGTTGCTGCAAAGAGTTTCGACACTGTAGCTGCAAATGGTCCTGAATTGAAGGTGTGATCAATGTTGTCCATGCCTATTCTGCCAAAACAACAAAAACAAGGTGATGGCGCAATGCCAAAGTTAGTTAACTTTTCATTTGTGGGAAGTTTACCTTTTAAAGTTCTCCATAGAAGAAAAGAAGATTTAAAAGGAATGAATTTGTGCCATAAAAAAAAATTGAAATTGTTCTTAGCCTTTTTTCCCTTGATTTTCTCCCAAGCAGTAGCAGAACTAAAACTACCATGGCTATTGAGTGTCTAAACAGCTTGATCTGGGAAGTGCTGATGGTGAGGGATCTCTATGGCCAGTATGCTAGCTAGGTGGTTGAGTGGTGCACACTCCACTAATTTATTTCAGTTCCATTCTCCATTTTCCCAAAATTCTTCCACTGTGATGTTGTTGAGCCTGTTGCTGCTGCTGGTTTGGTGAGCTAATGGCCCTATGCCAAGCCAGTTGTCCCACCAAAATGAACAATTCCTGGCTTGAAGTCTCCATTGAATGTGCTGCTCCATCTGTTGTCTAGTAGCTAGCATATGTTTCCAAGTTAAAGACTCTCCATTTCCCATGTTTTACACTCATCGAATTGGATTCTTTGACAATATTTAGCTTTCCAGAAATCTCCCACAATCAAGAAATCGCCCCACAGGTTGCTTGGTTCTGAAATCCACCATTGCTTGAATTGGAACGATTACAAACATCTTGTAAGTTTCTTCATTCCCGATCATCCCTCACCCCCTTCCTCATAAGTGTAGCTTCAAAATTTTTCCAAAGAGGACCAATTGCTATTTTTGTCCTATTATCTTTCCATCCCCAGAAGAAGTCTGCGATAAGCATTTGGATATGTCTTATGATAGTATTTTGGGGAGTTACTGCAGATAGAAGGTGTATATGCAAGGCCTGAAGAACATGCTTAGAGAGTACAGCCTTTCCTCCATAGCTAAGTTGCTTAGTTTGCCAACCTGTAATTTTGGAAACAATTTTGTTAATAAGATCTGAAAAGTAAACATTCCTAGGTCTGCCAACAAATAAATGGCAACCTTGATAAGTGATGGGGCCCTGTTTCGATTTAAAACCAGTCAGCCTTTTAATCCTATCCCTAGTGCTATTGAAGGCACTAGTGTGTAGCATAAAGTGGCTTTTATCTCCATTGATAAGCTGCCCTGAAATCTGCTCATACTCCTTCAAAGTATTCATAAGGAGTTTCAAGGTTTTGCATCTTCCAGAAGTGACGAGAATTATGTCATCCGCAAAACTTAGATGATTCACTTGATGCCCCCTTTTTTCCATGATGAATCCTTGATAATCTGGATGATTGTGTAGCTGATTGAGTGATCTTGATAATACCTCCGCACCTAAAATAAATAGGGCCGGAGAGAGTGGATCGCCTTGTTTAAGACCTCTAGTAGATTGGAAGAAACCATGCCTTTTACCATTGATAATAACAGAGTACCAATTGTTGGGCATGATTGCTCAAATCATGTCAACAAACACCTCATTAAACCAATCTTCCTTAGAACTAAAGGCAAATTATGACAAGATACCCTGTTATAAGCTTTTGCTATGTCTAATTAAAGGACAAATCTCTCATTACTCTCCCAATGTTGGGTTTCTTGATTTGGTGGAATTAATTTCCTGAGCGAGCAGATATTTCCAGATTCTTCTCCTTTTAACAAAACCACCAGACTGGGTTTTTAGAGATCAAGATGGAAGATAAGGGCTATTCTATTACTTACTAGTTTAGATATAATCTTACTAGAAAGATGCTCGACTGATTGGCCCCAAACTCTGTAAGTTTATTTGTATTATTCACTTAGGTAGGCAATACAATGCATAATTAGAGAAGTACTTAGGAATCATTTGTCCACTTGAAAAAAGCATGAAGTACTTTCTACAACAGACTCATCCTTGATGATGTTCCCACACTTTGAAGAAACCCTTCATAACCATCATACAGCTGCAGAGTTGGATTCATGGAAAAAACTACTCGTTGTAAGCTCCGCCATATCTGTGTAACTGTGTAATTTGAGTTTTTGATTTCATTGACCATTCTGGATGCATTCCAGATTGTGTTCATTGATGTACTTATTTTCTCCTGTGAAAATTTTATTGAAATGCTCACAAGCCTCCTTGGCAATATTGTTTTCACCTTGTATCCAATCCCCATTTTCAGTTGCAATTTTGTGAATAAAAAGTCTCCCCTCTCCGCCTCCCCGAAGCTCCTCTTCCGGTCCTCCTCCCCCCCCCCTTATAATGGAGTGAAAGTATTTAGAATAGGTGTCACCATCTTTAAACTCATTAAGCTTGATTTTTCTGTTTTCAAATATTTTCCTCAGCTTGAGGAATTTAATATATTGAGCACCACATTCAGTTCATTGGAGAGTACTTTCATATTTGAGGTCCATTTTGGTCTAGGATTATTTTCTTTTCTTCCGCTCATGCACTTGTTCCTCATCATCCTAACCTTTTGAAAAGCTCCCAAAGTCATTTCTAGACCAACCACTGAGAGTAGTAGATAAGCTTTTCATTTCGGTGAAACTTCCACATAGCATTACCTTTCCCCTTGTCTATCCCAACTAATCCCACAGCCATTTTGTAACGAGTAAGCATAAAAGTTGGAATCTGAATATTTAATGTGGTCTGTCTTCGTGGATACCTTTCCAGAAGCAAGGACAATGACTCTGGACCTCGTATTTGATAAATGCGTTAGGTGGTTTTGAGGTGCTCTTTTCTAACCATCATCATCACCAATATGGCTCGTCGAGTCTCTTCCAATTCTGTGGTTCAGCCTTCTTATTATGACCACGTAAATATGTGACCACTGAAACCTATTCTACAATACCGCACAGCCTTCAAAATTCAAGCCTAGCAATGAAGTCCCTTCCTTTTCTTCATATTGTAATGGTAGAAAGATAGACCGTCCTCGCTTTTCCCTTCCTCCACATCAGAATAACAATCGTAATCTTCTCCACTGCAACCCAAGGGGTAGGTATTAACTGGCTGGCCTGTTGAAGCAATTATCCCTACTAGGTGTCCTTAGAAGTCTTTTGCCTTTGCATAAATACAAGGTACGAGTAAATTGGTTTGTAACTCATTGTTTTCATGTTACAAGTGATTTTCTGTTCATCTTCTCACGAATATTACATCAATATCACTGTTCCCAAAACGCAACATCATTAACTCCAGCAAACACTTACAATACTAGTAGCATTATCCATGTTCAGTTGCATTTTGATGCTTTCGATGTTAATACTATCAGAGAAAGGTTCTAAGATGGCAATAACTGACAACTGGTGCAACTTTCTAAGCATTTTGAGTCTTTCTAACACTCCTTGAGTGTTAATCCCCCTCACATTCCATATGATTGTACTAATCATTGGGATGATCTAGAAGAAAATAATCTGGTGTTAGGTCTGCCAGCAGTGACAGTGTTGGCATCTTGCTTAGTGAAATGGAATCTATCATGGTGAAAGCTTCTTGGAGAAAGGCATTGATTTTTAGTAACTTGATGGATTTCATCCTCTAGAGAGTGATCATTATAAGGACTAAAGGCTTTGATAAGAGCCTCACTAGTCTCATCATTATCCTCATACTCCTCTAGAGATTGATTGTCTCCTCCAAGCTCATTTTCAGAATTAATCACATCATACTCATCCAAGACAGGTTCTGGATTCACCTTTCTCCTTTGTTGCTTCTTATCAGTCTTGTCTGAATTATGGGGAGTCATGTACTGGATTTTTAAAGGAGGGATATCCAAGCCTTGGTTATCATCAACCATTACAAATTTAATGCATGGTTCTTCCCTTACACCCTGTTCATGTTCACTTTTCCTCTTCATGTTGCCTATTTTGCCTTTTTTTTTCAGCATCTCTTTTTTGTTTACTAGGCTTGTTTTTACTCTTTGGAGTATTTTCAATATCCTTACTACCACTCTGTTTCCCCTTCTCATCCTTGTCTTTTTTTCCTTTGCTTGTAGTTTCCCCTTTTTTTAGTTCGCCTCCCCTTTTTTTTTTTTTTCTTTTTCCTTGCAGCCCTGCTCCCGTTTCTTCTGTGTTTTGAATTTTGTTGCTGGGATTGCTGATCCCTTCGGTTTCAGATCAGAGCATTTCACCACTCCCCCCCCCCTAGAGGCTCTATGGTCGTCCTATGGGGGTCATAATCCACCCCCTTCCATGCATGCATTCAAATTCGCCCTTGGTAATCCCATCCTGGCAAGTTAGTGGCTTTCTCCTTAATCTTACTCTCTCCTCCTCCCCCCATCCATACCTCCAATAACTCATCAGTTGTGACCAGCAATAACTTAATATTTAAATGGGGGTTCTGTCAGCTTGGGAGAGATAAGTCGATACCTGATTTCCTACATTTGTTGTCATCAATAGCCTGAAGATCTGGTGTGTTCAACCTGTTTTGATTGTTGTTAACAGTTATGTCAGTCAATTGTCCATTTTTGTGTTGATCTTCCTGACCAGCTGCTTCCCTGAATCTCTGATGTTCTGTTTGTTGTGCTTCCTATTTTTCCTGCATTTCAAGATGTGAAAAATTATTTTGAGTTGGAATTATAGTATTACCTGTATTTCCTTGTTCTTGTTGTTGGCTGTTATTGGTTTTTTGCATTGGTGGGGTGACAGTTCTCCACACTGATTTGGAGGTGACATGTTCCTGATTTTTGTGTTGTCTTTTCTTCTTTGTTTGCCACTGTTCTTCTTGAAGTTCCTCTTGCTGGCCTTGCTCTTCTTGTTTTTGCATATCTTGCCTTTGTTGTTGGTCTGTCACTTGATCCTTTGGTTGGTTTTGTTCCTCATTTTTCTTCTTCCCTTCCTTCTGATTTTTGTTTGGCTGGCTGGGAGTTTTTGTTATCCCCTCTTTTGCATCTTTTACTTGTTCCTGAATTTTTCCAGCCCCCTTCTCTATGCTGTTTTTTCCTACATCCATTTCTTTCCTTTTCTGTATGTCCTTATCTCTTCTTTTGATTGTACACACTTCATCCTTGTGTCCTTGATGTCTACAATAAAAACAATAACTAGGAATGACTTCATACTCCACCGTTAACCATCTTCCCTTGTTGGGATTTGAGTTTTTAAAACCCAACCAAACATGGGATGGTTTTCCTTAGTGAGGTCAACCTGAACTTTAACTCTAGTGGTACTACCCCTAGTTCTTTGAGCTGTGGGTGAGTCCAAAAACAACACTTTCCCAATACTCTCCAATATAGTTGATAAAAGACTTTGTTGTAACAATGCCAAGGTAGACCCGGAACAGACACCCAAATAGGTACAATTGGTGTTTCCTCTTCAGGTGTGAAATCCGGGGTCCAAGCTTGTATTCTCATAGCTTGCCCTTCAATATTCATTTTCAGCTTAGTCCAAACAGTTTGGTAATCTAACTCATTATCCAAATCAATGTAAACATGCCTAGAGTTGAAATGTGTGATCTTGACCCCTCCCATCAATTGAGTTTGTAAAATAAAGCTTTTCCTCACTTGTTCCATTCTAGGCATGGTGTTAGTAAACTTACCCACCAAGGTATATTTACAAATTTCAGCCAACTTAACATAATAGTCATTCTCATCTATCAAAACAGCAGGTAGACCTTGTCTTGTCGTGTGAACAGGTTCATTTAAGCAAATTGGGATTTCATTTTTGGTCTGGTTATATCTTAGCCTAGCAGCAAAGGATTGAACAACGGTGTAGGGAGCAGGTTCATTGTTTTGATCATTTGTGTTGCTGCTATTAGGCCGCTGGCTCTGTTGATTAGTATGAATCTGTCTAGTACTATCATGAATAGCCAGTCCACCCTGTTTATTAGTTCTATCAACACTTGAGGTGGTGGATAATACCTTGTAGTTTGTTGGAGTATTTTTGGGGAAATTATTATGGTACTCTTCACTTG
This sequence comes from Solanum habrochaites, assembly GCA_027704765.1. Lineage (NCBI taxonomy): Eukaryota > Viridiplantae > Streptophyta > Magnoliopsida > Solanales > Solanaceae > Solanum > Solanum habrochaites. Next base: position 30,435,304 of record JAKWJA010002499.1, on the reverse strand, counting down.
ATTGGTTGAATTGGTTACCAGATTTAACTCCCACTTGTTTTTTGGTGTGCCTTTCTTGCTCCATTTGCCTCACATTGTGTCTTTGTTGTTGATCGACTTTGGCTCCTTTAGTCTTCTTTCTTCCTTCCTCAGTTTGTTGTTCCTGGCTGTTGGGATGATCAGCTTTTCCTTTGCCCTGCTCATGTCCTTGTTCCTTTGCATCCCCTTTCTTTCTACTTTTATCCTCTTTGTTATGCATTGCTTTTGAATTACCTGCAATTAGATTAAGTGTTAGTTGGTATGAATTACTTAACATAGCAAAGGAAAAATTGGAATCTCCATTTGGGGATTGGAGCTCTGTTGAATAGTGTTTTGTCTTCATAGTCAATGTGCATGCAGCAGCCTGTTTATCCATCGAATTTTCCCCATGTTGATTCTTGGATTCATTGATAATTGTTTTTGCATCAATTATAGGTGGTGCAGGTACATTGACACTGTGTGTATCCCTACGATTACTACTTGATTCTTCCCCTGCGCTGCCTTGTTGTTCATGGTGTTCCTTTGACCTATGATCAATTGTGGTCGATTGATTGTTGTTGTTGATGATTTCTCTATCAGAGGAACTGTTACAAGAGAATTTTGTGCTTGAGAGTCAGCCTTTTTTAGTACCCTGTCATTAATTCTGGCGATTGAAGTTGAAACCTAGCCGGAGTTCTTGCCGCCGATGATTCCACCGTCCATCTGCTTCGAGCTTTAGCCAAGAGGTGCCTCATCCTTGGTGGAACAAACCCCAGTGGTCGCGACCTCTCGAATTTGACTGGAAGTGACTCGAATCAAAGGGCGCAGCTCTGGCGATTCCATCGCGATTCCTTCAAGAGTCGCCTCTCGATTTTGAGTGATTGATACGGTGGAATTATGTGATTTTTGAACTGGTAATAGATCTTGATGAGGGGAATCCATTTCCCTACTTGTTTCCTTTCGATTCCCAGCAGAAATCCTTGAGGACATATTTTCGTGATCTTCGACGAACACCTCTTCGACAACAGCAGGTTCCATCGCATCTTTCACCTGCGATTTCGAGGCATTCTGAGATTGTTCTTGGCGCGTACTATTTTGGGGTAAGGAGCCTACTTGGAAGCGCTCCTTTTGTGTTTGGTCAAGCGTCCTGTTGACGGCTACCGGTGGACCACGCGCCGTTGCGGCGCTGGGCAAGTGAGAATTTTCAGCCGTTGTGAGAGAGCGTCTGCGAGGAGAGAGAAAGTCTAGAGAGAGAAAAAATCCGGAAAAATGAGGCGCGATCTTTTTGGTATTTTGGGCTTAGGGTTTCGGGTTTATGGTTTACGGGTTGGGTCTAGGGTTATGGTTTGGGTTAGGGTTGGGGTTAATATTAGGGTTAGGGTAAGAGGGGTTTAGGGTTTTGGATTTGAGGCTTAATATAAATTGTTTAGTGTTTAATGTTTCAATTTTGTTATATTGGGCTTGCAGTTTAGGGTTTATTGTATAGTAAGGGTTAGGGGTAATGTTAGGGTTAGGGTTATTATTTATGTTGTTTTTTTGGTTTTCCCCGTTCGGCTTTCGGCTTTTGGTTCTCCTCTCCTCTGTTTTCGTGTTGTCTCGTACCCGGTTTCAATATTTTGGGCTATGTTTTTAGAGTTTAAAGTTCAGGGTTCAAGGTTCAGGCTTTTTTTCATTTGCAGGGTTCGCAGTAGGGATAGGTTTTGGGTTTTTGTACGGTTTTTTATTTTTGGTTTAGTATAAATATATGGTTTGGTATTTAATCTTTGGGTTTTGGTATTTTGGGCTTGAGGTTTAGGGGTAGGGATACAATTCATGTTAAGATTAGGCTTTGGGTTACTGTTTAGGTTTTACATTTTAGGGTTTGTGGTTTAGGATTTGTGATCGAAATTCAAATGTATATTGTTTAATGCATGGTTTTTTGTAATTTGGACTTAGAGTTTTGATTTGGACTTAGGGTTTAGGGATTAATGTTTAGGATTAGGGTCTGGGTTAAGGTTAAGATTAGGGATAAGGTGTAGATTTTTTTTTTGTTTTATGGTTTATAATTAAGCATTTGAGGTTGAAAATCGATGGTTTAGTATTTGATTTTTGGGTTTTGATATTTTTGGTTTAGAATTTTTGGGTTAGGGTTTGGGTTTCTGGGTTTCTGGGTTTTTGGGTTTAGGGTTTAGAATTTCAGGTTTAATATCAATGGTTTAATGTTCAATGTTTAGGTTTTGTTATTTTTGCATCGTGTTTAGGGTTTATGGTAGGGTTAGGGTTAATGTTAGGGTAAGGGTTTTAGGTAATTTTTTAGGTTTTAATGTTTGGGGTTATGGATTTGAGTTTTAATATATATGGTTTATTATATAATTTAAGGGTTTTGGTATTGGGCTTAGGGTTTAGAATTTAGGGTTAGGATTAGTGATAAGGTTAGGGTTAGGGTTTATGTTAAGGATACAATAAGGGTTAAGGTTTAGGGTTTTTTTAGGTTCTAGATTTTTGGGCTTAGGATTTTTAAATTGTATCTATGGTTTAGTGTTTAATCATTGGGTTTTTGTAATTTCGGCATGCTGTTTCGGGTTTATGATTTTGGGTTAGGGTTTAGTTTTTTTTTAAGATTTTAGGGTTTGTGGTTGAGGATTTGAGGTTTAAAATATATGGTCTAGTGTTTAATGTTTAGGTTTTCGTATTTTGGAGTTAGGGTTTTTTTAGTGTTTAGGGATTACGGTTAGGTTTAATATTAGGGTTAGGGTGTAGATATTTTTTTAGGTTTTATGGTGTAGGGTTTAGCATTTAAGGTTTAGAATCGATGGTCCAATATTTAATGTTTGCATATTCGTATTTCGGTCTTGGGGCTTTGGGTTTATTGTGTAGGTTAGGGATAGGGTATGGGTTTAGGGCAGAGTTAGGGCTTAGGTTTTTCTTAGGTTTTAGGGTTTGTATATAAATATTTGATATTTACAATCTATGGTTTATTGTTTCATAGTTGGGTTATCGTATTTTGGACTTGGGTTTGTTTTGGACTTAGGATTTACGATTTAGGGTTTAGGGTGAGGTGTTTTTTTTTTTTTTGGTTTTATTGTCTGGGGTTAACATTTGTGGTTTAAAATATATGGTTATGTATTTAATGTTTAGGTTGTGGTATTATGGGCCTAAGCCTTCCGGTTTATGGTTTAGGGTTAGAGTTAGGGTTAGACTTTTGTTTTTTTCTCATTATTAGGTTTGGGTTTAGGATTTGAGTTTTAGTATCAATAGTTTAGAGTTTAATGTTTTGGTTTTGTATTTTTGTCTTGGGGTTTATGGATTATGGTAGGGTTAGAGTTAGGATTAATGTTATGGTAGGGTTTAAGTTGTTTTTTAGGTTTTAATATTTTAGGTTAACGTTTTGAGTTGTAATATCTATGAATTAGTGATTAAAGTTACGGTTTGGTATTTTGGGCTTTAGGTTTAGGGTTAGTGTTAAGGATAGGTTTAGGGTTAGGGTTAGGGTTCATTTTAAGGATAGGGTTAGGGTTAGGGTTTAGGATAGGGTTAGGGTTAGGGTTAGTGCTTAATGTTTGGGTTACGATAATTTATGCATGGTATTTTGAGTGAATGTTTTAGGGTATGGCTTAGGGTTTAGGATTAGGGTTAGGGTTAGAATTTTGGGTTTTTTAGGTTTCTAGTTTTAAGGTTTAGGATTTAGGATTTAGTGTTATGGTAGGGTTAGGCTTAGGGTTAATGTTAGGGTTAGGGTTTAGGTTGTTTTTTATGTTTCTTATTTGGGGGTTATGGCATTGGAGTGTAAAATCTATTGGGTCTTTTATTATTTAATTTAAGTGTTGTGGTATTTTTGGGCTTACGGTTTTGTGTTTAGGATTTAGGGTTAGGATTAAGGATTGGGTTAGGGTTATGGTTTATGTTAAGGATAGGCTAAGGGTTAAGGTTTTCTTTAGGTTTTAGGTTTTTTTTTTAGGATCTTTGGTTTAAGTCTATTGTTTAGTGTTTATATTTGTGTTTATGTATTTTGGGCATAGGTTTTCGGGTTAATGGTTTTTTACTATGGTTATGGTTATGGTTAGGTTAAGGGTCAAGGTTAGGGTTTAGTCTTATTCAGGTTTTAGTGTTTCTGGTTCATGATTTGAAGTTTATAATCTATGGTTTAGTGTTAAATGTTTTGATTTTCGTATTTTGGACATAGGTTTTTATACGGTTTAGGGTTAGTGTTAAAATTAGGGTTAGGGTGTAGGTTTTTTTAGGTTTTATGATTTAGGGTTTCGCATCCGATGTTTAAAATTTGTGTTTTAGTATTTAATGTTTCGGTTTTATAATTTTTGGGCTTAGTGTTTGGGTTTATGGTTTAGGTTAGGGTTAGAGCTTATGTTTTTCTTAGTTTTGGTTGTGTGGCTTAAGCCATGATATTAAAATCTATGATTTAGTGTTTCATATTTGGGTTTTTCGTATTTTGGACTTAATTTTTTTTTTTGACATAGGGTAAGAGTTTAGGATTAAATGTAGTTTTTTTTAGGTTTTATGGCTCTAGGTTTAACCTTTAATGTTTAAAATCTATTGTTTAGCATTTAATGTTTGGGTTGTGGTATTTTAGGCTAAAGGTTTTGAGTTTAAGGTTTAGGGTTAGAGTTAGGGTTAGGGTTAGGGTTAGGGTTAGGGTTATGGTTTGGGTTACGGTTTTGATTTTTAGTCTTTTAGATTTTTAGGGCTTAGTTTTAAGGTTTAATATCAATTTTTAGGTCATAAAATGTTTAAATATTGCTTTTTGTGGGCTTGTAGTTTCGGGTTTATGAATGTGTTGGTTACTGGGTTATTATGCTTGTTAGTGTTAGGTTTTAGGTTTAATTTTTAGTTTTAAAAGGATTTTTGGTTCACCGATTTTGAAGTTGTAAATATCTATGGATTAGTATTGAATGTTTAGGTTTGGTATTTTGGGATTTAGGTTTTAATGTTAGTGTTTAGGCTAGGTTACTACGTCATTGTTCGCGTTACATGAAAGGTTAGGGTTAGGGTTTAGGGTTTTTTTTAGGTTTTAGTTTTTGGGGTTTAGAATTTTTGGGTTAAAATCTATGGTTAGTGCTTAATGTTTGGGTTATGGTATTTTGGGTGTGGGGTTTCATGTGAATGGTTTAAAGTTAGGGTTAAGGTTAAAGTTAGGGTTTGGGGTTTTCTTAGGTTTTAGTTTATGTGGTTTAGGATTTGAGATTTAAAATCTATGGTTTAGGTGTTTTGATGTTTGGGTATCGTATTTTGGACTTTGGGTTTTTAATTTTTACTTAGGGTTTATGCTTAAGGGTAAGGGTTAGGATAAGAGTTACAATGTAGGTTTTTATTAGGTTTTATGGTTCAGAGTTAAGAATATGAGGTTTAAATCTATCGTTTAGCATTTTATGTTTTGGTTTGGGATTTTTGTAATTTTTTTTAATTACCCCTAGAAGGGTAGGGGCTTATCTACACCCCCAGGGGGCTTCACCTTACCTCATTACTAAGATGGCTTTGGAGTCCTTCTTTTTCCCAAAACAAAAAGTACCTCCTCCCCTTCCCATGATGAATTCTAAAGTTCCTAAGTCCGGAGAGCGGACCCCTCACCATACAAGAATCTAGGAAGCTTAAACTAGGAGCTTTCATCTTCAAGCAAAATTTAAACACCTAACCTTAACCGATTCAAAGGAACATAATCATTAATTATAGGTGAGTTTAAAAGTTAGTAGGGATTTCAAGGCAAGGTTGTTCTTTATTCTTCTTTGTTTTTTTTCCTTCTGATATCTTGGCATCTCCATTTGGTCTAACTGATAATATGATTTTTCCTCTTTAGATAGTTCTTGCCAGCTGGAATAAATTTCTGGACAAGTGGGATTTTGTACTATGTTTTTCGACAGTGCCGCCACTCGCCACCCCAATTTGCTTTCCCCAGATATAATGGGTATTACATTTGAAATCTTGACAGTTTTGGGAGATGAGACCTCTCCTTTTTTTCTAGTATTTCATAACTCTATTGAGTGTAGCTTGCGCTAGGATCCTAGTTACAAATTAACATAGAATCTATCTCCAAAATAATATTCCATAGTAACTAAATTGTAATGCCAAGTCATTTCAAAAATGGAAGCACCTATCTTTGCTTAGGTTATTGTACCATTTCACAAGGGTATGGTAAATGCTAGTATCATCTTTCCCTCCTGATCTCTCAGTATACAACCAACCCCAATATTTTCTTGATTCTCAAGTGCACTCCCATCTGTGTTGAGTTTGATCCATTGATTAGGTGGTTTTGTCCAAGCTCTCTCTGTATTTATGTGATATGTATGCACCTTTTAGCAAGTTGGTTGATTATACACCATGTAAGAGGCCAGTTAACCTGAGGATAGATACATATTGTTAGTTTTTATTTATCATTATAGATGGCATACCCGACTCTGGTGCTGTTAGAGGTATTGGGCCCATATTTACAAGAACATCTATTTTTCCATAAGTTACAACAAATGAGGATTGGGGTGGCCTGCAGGATGAGCTTGTGAGCCTCATTATTGGTCTTCATTGTGTTATAAGTTATTTCAGGGAACTGTGACCTGTTTTCACCCCTGATGTACAACAAGATCACCATTGTTGAAGATGTGATTGATTGTGTCTGATCCTGACCTATTACTACAATAAAAACATATAGTAGGCTCTATTTCAAAATTTATTAATTTCTCATTAGTAGGCTATTTCCCGTTTAAAGCCCTCCAATCGAGAAAAAAGTCTTTAAATGGTATTTGTTTGTCCCATATGAGAGTATTGAAATGAGATTTAGTTCTTTTTCCCCTGATCCATTTCAGGATGAATAACAACTGAACATGACATTGGAGTTGGCTTTCAAATAAGCTTAATTAGGGATGTGATTCTAGGGAATCGTTATTGCTAGGATCTTGGCTACTTGATCAGAGGGAGCCTGTTGAATCAATAATTTGGTAGTTCCACTAGCCATTAACCCAAAAATCAGCTATGTTCCTATTGTCGAACCTGCGGCTTTTAGTGGAAAACTAAGAAAGTTGACCTTCACCAAGCCAATTGTCCCACCAAAAGGAGCAGTTTACAGAAATAAGATTCCATTGCATATATTGTTCCATGTTATTTCTATTGTTTATCATGTGCTTCTAGTCTATGGAATCCCCTATGTCCCATTTTTTTGTAGATGGGAATTGACGTTTGGGAGTATTAGGCTTTAATGAAATCTACCCATAATGTGTGCTTAGTCCTCAAGATCGACCATTGTTTATATTGGAAGGCTAGGCACACATCTTTCATGTTTCTCATTCCTACCCGTCCTTTATCTGTAGGATAGGAGATATTCTTCCAGGAAGCCCTGTGGTATTTTTTCTTATCACTTTTCCATTCTAGTATAAATCTTACATCAAAATTTGTATTTGCTTGAGCACTCTAGATGTAGGAGTAATAGCAGATAGTAAATGAATTGAAAGAGCTAGAAGGACATGTTTGATCAGCACAACTCTGTACCCATAGTTTAATTGCTTGGTTTGCTACCCTATAATCCTACAAATCACTTTATTTACAAGTTAAAAAAATATGGTATCCTAGTTTTACCAAAAAAAATTGGGCATCCTATGTATGTGATAATATCTTATGTGTGCTTGAAAGCAGTGATTCTTTTAATTCATTCTTTTTTTACAGTCAAACACATTTTGATGAACCATGAAGTGACTTTTATCATAGTTGATCATTTGCACTGAAGTGTCTTCATAGCTTTTGAGAGTAAGCTTGATGAGTTGGACAGATTTAGCCCTTCCTAAAGTAAACAAGATTGTATCATTATCAAAAGTCAAGTGGTTCACTTTGGGGCCCTTCCCTCCATGACAAAACCATGGTAGTCCCGATAATTGATTAATCCATTTAAGGATCTAGAAAGCATCTCTTCACCTAAAATAAATAGGGTAGGATAAAGGAGGGCTCCTTGCTTGAGGCCTTTATTTGACTGGAAAAAACCAAATCTTTTTCCATTAATTATAATAGACTGCAAATTATTAGCGATGGTTCTCACAAGCATATCTATGAATATTTCCTCAAAATCCATCTTTCTTAAGACCAAACATATATATGCCCGAGAAACTCTGTCTATGCCTTTGCCATGTCAAGCTTTATGATGGCATTACTGCCTATGTTAGGCTTTTTAATCTGATGGGTGATTTCCTGAGCCAACATGATATTCTCAGTTATACTTCTACCCTTCACAAAACCAGATTGATTTGAGGGATCTAACATTTAGGTAGAGAATAGGACTCAAATCTTGGTCTCAACAGCATTGGAGATGATTTTACTATAAAATTTCTCAGGGACTAATAGTCCTGACCTTCGTTTATGTTGTAAGATTGATCACTTGGGTTAGATTAGAAGTACCATATAAGAGTGTGATGAAAAATAACATGGGGATCTCTGGCCACTAAAATGCCAAACAACTTCCAACAAGTATTGATTGATACGCGCAAATAGTTTTGAAAGAAAGAAATAGAAATATTCAGTTATTGCCATATGGCCCTGAAAAGCAGAAATATGGGTTCATAGAGTAAACCACTTCTTGTATTTCTGTCATAGTAGGGTGAGAAATTAGCCTTTCATTTTAATCCTAATTTACCTTTCTAGGAATGCATTCAACGCTTGCCCATTAATACTTTTGGTATCCCCTATAAACATCTATTGGAAGTGTTTACAGGAAACCTTACCAATGTTCTCATCACCCTAGATCCATTCTCCATTTTCCTGAATTCTGTGAATAAATGAAAAAAGTCTTCTCTTCTTCTACCTCTTAACCAGAATGGAAGAAGCATTTAGACATTTTATCCCCCTCCTTAAACCATTGCAACGGAGATTTTCGTTTCATGATTGCATCCTCCAACAGGATATCAATTATACTTTTGCATTAATTTCATTGTAGGTCTCTCTGTTTAAATTCACTATTTATTTGAATCAAATATTCTCAACATCTCTAACCTTTCCTTTCAACACTAATAGCATTCAGGAAGGATGTCTCCAAAATTCCTTTTTGGACCAATTACTTAAGTTTTAGGAGGACTCTTTCATCTTTTAGGTGAATGAAATTTTTTCCATCCAGATATTATTTCCAGTCACCGGCCCTTTCCCAACAAGCTTTCCCAGTCGTAAAAGAAGTTCAGGACTATACATTTGCAACAATTAAGGGGAAATTTGAAAGTAGTTGGTGTGACTTCTTCAGTTTTGATAAATCCAATAAACGTGACAGTGATTGGACACAAGTAGAAGGGAGGTGGTAATATGGTTTGGGGATGTGTCCAACCAAGTATTTCATTTACTAGAACCTATGGTCAAGTCTCCGTAAAATGTCGCTAAGTAATGCACTTTATTGTTCGACCAAGTGTATTTTATTCCACTCTATACCAAATATATATAAGTCAAATGCTTCAATAATGGCAATTGAAAATCCACACCAAAACTTTTTATAATATTATAAGGAATCCTCTAATTTTTTACCCAGTAGAAGTTATAACATTGTAATCCCCAATTGAGCACCAACATGGTCCTTTATCTCCAGCTTGATGGATCATTTATCCCCATAGAGGGGTCTTATTAGATAATATTTGGCATTTGCATATAAATAAATTTTATGGTAATTGTTTTTGAATCTTATTATGGGATTGGAAAGTCACATGTATTTGTGCTCATCTTTATCTTTCACCACACAGTCAACATACTTTGCAGGGAATAACTATTTTTGACCATTGCAGTTGGTTATTGAATATCCATGGCTAGTTGATTCTTTCCAATTTAACATTACAACTATTAGAAAATCATCTCAAGGATAGCAATAATGGCTAAGTGGTGCATTTTCTTGAAAATTTCGAATCTTTCCATGCCTCTTTGAGTGTTGATTCTCCTCACATTCTATATGATTGTACTAATCATTGGGAAACTCTAAAGGAGAAAAGCCTTGTATTTTGTCTGCCAGTACTGGCAGCTTTTATGTCTTGATATTGAAAGTGAAATTTCTCTTCCTTCATTCTTCTTGGAGATAGACCTTGTTTTTGAGTCACCTATTGAATTTCCTCTTCAATGTCCTGGTCATTTTGAGGAGGGGAGTAAATGCTCTTATAATAAAAGCAATCACTAGTCGTCATAATCATCATTAGGTTCCCTGCATATTGATTATTCGTCTTACTTTCATCTTATGAATTGATCACTCATTTCATCAATCAAATGGACAATATTTAATTGGCAGTTTGCCATTTCTTTATGAGGAGGGTGCTCAAATTAGGGTGTTTGCTAACCAATTTTTTGGTCTGCTAAAAAAGATGTTTGCTTACCCTGTTGATTTCTCATCATCACCAGTCCATTTCTTTTTTTTCAATTTCTTCTTGCTGGTTTGCGTGGTTGAAGGTCTCTTGTTGTTTGTTCATCTTCTTCTAGCAGCATCTCTTTTGGTTGCTTTTGTTGTTTTTGATCTTGGGGTATATATTCACATACCCTAATAAATTTGTTTGCCCATTTCCTCTTCACTGTTTATAACTACTTTTTTAAGACATCTTGTTGATGATGATTCCCAGCTTGGTTGCCCATTGTATCATTGGTGCTTGGTTGTGCATGAAAAATAAATTTATATAAATTATATATATTTTAATTATAATATATTTAAAAAAATATGTTTTTTCTAGTCTGTCCTCTTTGTACTTTTTTCCTGCTATTTTGGTCTCTAAGGTCAGAGTTTTGGTAAGTGTCTTCCTTATCATGCCCGTCATGAGGTAGGTTTTCCCCTTTGGTTACCCCTTCCATCATGTTAGTAATGTTCTCTTGACATCCCCCTTCCATACCTCCGCCAGCTACTTCCGTCATAATCTCATTGATTTGCAGTTTACTAGATATAAGGTTTTCAACTATGATACCTTTATTGTTATTTCATCCTTCTTTTCGCTGGTTAAGTTGTTGTTGATTTGGTCTGCTTCTTATTTGTTCCCTCTCTTTATTTCCTTGGTTTGTGTTCCTCTCCTGATTTGTTTCCTGTTATATTTTAAGTTCCTCCTCCTGCAAGGTTAGTTTAAAAACTAATGGTTTATGATGATGAGTATTCGTACTGCCTGTGGAACTTTGGTTTTATTGGTTGTTCTTTTGTTTGCTTGCTTGGGTTGAGTGGGCCTCTCTCTAAACTATTTTTTGTTGTTCCTCTTGGGTCGTGATTTCTTCCCTTTTGAATGTGCCATTCTCGCCTCTTTGCTTTGATGTTTTGTTGTGCGGTACCACTTTCTTCCTGTCCTTTGTTGTTCTATTTTTCTTTATTTCTATTTCTGTTATAATTATCCTACTCCATCCTTTGTCTGTACACCTCATCACTTATCCTAACCTTGCATTCTTCTGCATCATGACCTTGATGTCGACAATATTCACAATAGGGGGAATATTATCATATTCAAAAGGCTACCAAACACCTATGGTGTCATCATCAGTATCAAGACAATCCTACATCTGGGTGTAGTTTTTTTGTGTTTGTATAGGTTCATTTGAATCTGAAACCTGATCATACCTGTCCGTGATCTCTTGAGGATGTGTTATGTTTGGTCCCAAGTGGTAAAAGCACCTTCCCTAAATTCTCTAGAAAAGGAATGAGGAATGGTTTCTTAAAACAGTGACAACGTAATCCAGGAAGAAGAGTCCACACTGGTACAATCGGAGTCTCTTCTTCAGGGGTAAAGAAATTAATCCTAGCCTGGATCCTCATAAGTTTGCCTTCTATTGTCATAGTCTACTGAGTCCAAATAGTATTCTAGTAAAACTCATTATGGAAATCAATGAAGATATATTTGACATTATAGTGTGCAATGTTGACCTCCCCATTAAGATGAGTCTATTGGATGAAATTTTTCCTAATTAGATCAACCTTAGGCATAGTAGTGTTAAACATCCAACCAAAGTGTACTTGCAATCCACTTTAAGGGTATTCATATAATCATGAATGCCAAATATTACAGTTGGTTGCCCATGTTTAGTGGTTTGTCTAGGTTTTGTTCTTAGTACTATAGTAGGACTTTGGGATTCATGGATTTTCCTCAGTAGAGTGCTATCTTAGAGTAGAGTTGGAACCAAAAGTGTTAAGCGGGTGGTTTAGGAGACCTGCTCTGCTTAAGATAGAATTACTCTAAGTTTTAGCAAAAGTATATATTGTCCCAAGTGTTTGGGGAAAGCATACATTTTTGTTGAAAATTATAGTAGTGGGTCCGTTTGTTGTCAAAAGTTACAGAGATGTGTAGGGAAAAAAATCATCCTATGATACACATTAAGATCACCACCCTTCCCATCTATCAACTACTGCATTATCCCCTCATTTTTCTCATTTCTTAGTAGCCTTACTCTTGTCTTTAAACATTAACAATTCAACCCGTTTCCCATTGCATGATTATGCCACATGGCAGGCACTATGTAATTATTAAGCTCATAAAACATAGCTAGTGAGAAGAAATTACCCGTATGTCTGTATTTCCAATGTTATGACCATACAAATTATGATTGTTTATCATGTTATCTAATTCGTACCAATTATTACCTTTCCATATCTATCCTTTCTGATTTTGTTGTTCCATCTTTGGGATGATTTTTCAAACTCGAGTTACCCTCTACTAAATCATGTGAAGAAGTTTCTAAATCTATGACATTTTGTGTTATCTCACCTTCATTCATAGTTACAACATTCACTTGTTCCCCTATATCATTTCTAAGTTTGTAGTCTTTTTGTTCTTAGGATTTGGGTTTTATGAGGTTTTGGGTGCTTAAGGGTTTAGGATTTGAGACTTAATATCAATTATTTAGTGTTTAACGTTTGGGTTTTGGTATTTTGGAATTGGGGTTTAGGGTTTCTGGCAGGGTTAAGGTTAGGGGTAATGTTAGGGTTAGGGTTAGGGTTTAGGTTATTTTTTAGCATTTAAAGTTTGGGGTTAAGGATTTCGGTTTTAATATCTACGGTTTAGTGTTTAATAGTAGGGTTTCATTTTTTAAGGCTATGGGTTTAAGGTTTAGAGTTTAGTATTAAGGTTAAGGATTGTGTTAGGTTCAGTGTTCGTTTTAAGGATAGGGTTAGGGATAGGGTTTAGGTTTTTTATAGTTTTTTTTGGGGGGCTTAGGATTTTTGTCTCAAAATCTATTGATTAGTATTTAATTTTTAGGTTTTTGTATTTTGGGCTTGGGGTTTAAGGTTAGGAATAGGGTTAGAGTTAAGGTTAGGCTTTGGGTTAGGGTAAGGGTAAGGGTTTAGGTTTAAGGTTTTAGGGTTTGTGGTTTAAAATTAATCGTCTAGTATTTAATGTCTGTATTTTTGTATTTTGGGAAAGTTAGGGAATTTTTATTGTGGACTTAGTGTTTTAGTGTTAAATGCATATAGGATTTCTAGGCTGGTTTGTGGGTTGTTAAGGTTAGGAATAGGATTAGGGTTTAGATTTTTTTTTAGTTTTTATGGCTTATGATTTAGCATTTGTGGTTTTAAAATCTACAGTTTAGTATTTAATATTGGGTTTTGTATTTTCAGCCTAGATTTCATTGTTAAGGTTTTTGTTAGGGTTAGGGTTAAGGTTTTTTTTTAAGGTTTCTGGGTTTAGGGTTTAGGATTTGTAAATGTTTAATATTTCAGTTTCGATATTATTCATGGGGTTTAGGGGTTAGGGTAGGGTTAGAGTTAGGGTTAATGATAGGGTTAGGGTTTAGGTTATTTTTTAGGTTTTAAGGTTTAGGGTTATGGATTTAAGTTGTAATATCTATGGTTTATTGTTTAATTTAAGGGTTTTTATAATTTTGGACTTAGCATTAAGGGTTTAGAGTTAGGTTTAGTTATAAGGTTAGTGTTAGGGTTTATATTATGGATAGGGTAAGGGTTAAGGTCTAGGGTTTATGTAAGTTTTAGGTTTTTGGGTATAGGATTTTTGGTTTATATCTATGATTTAGTGTTTAATCTTTGGTTTTGTAATTTGGGCAAGGGGGGTGGTGGGGCAGGGAGGGAAGAAGTTGGGGGATTTTTATTGGTGAGGTTAGGGGTTAGGGGTGTAGGGTGTGAGTTTTTTGATTGAGAGTTTAGATAGGGTGGTGGGGCTTCTCCTTAGGATTTGAGTTTAAAATCTATGGTTATAGTGTTCATGTTTGGGTGAACATAATTTTGACATATGGGTTTTTAGGGTTTAGGGTTTTAAGGTTAGGTTTAAGATTATGGTCTAGGGGTACATTTTTTTTAAGTTTTCTGGTTCAGGGTTCGCATTTATAGGCTCTTTCCTTTCACAAAAATCTATGTTTCCTATAGTTTAATGTTGAGATTTTGGTATTTTTGGCATAGGGTTTTGGGTTTTATTGTTTAGGTTAGGGTTGGGTTAGGTATTTGTTAGGTTAGGGTTAGGTCTTAGGTTTTAGGGTTTGTGTCTAAGGATTTGACATTTAAAATCATAGTTTAGTGTTTCATATTTGGGTTCTCGTATTTTTTACTTAGGGTTTTTTTAGACTTAGGATTTTGTGTTTAGGGTTAAGGATTAGAGTATAGGTTTTTTTAGGTTTTATGGTTCTGGGTTTAACATTTGAGGTTTACAATCTATGGTTTAGTATTTAATATTTAGGTTAAGGAATTTTAGGCTTAAGACATCGAGTTTATGGTTTATGGTTAGATTTAGGGTTAAAGTTAGGGTTAGGGTTAGGGTTATGGTTATAGTTTTTTTTAGGTTTAGTTATTAGAATTTAAGGTTAAATATGAATAGTTTAGAGTTTAATGTTTTTGTTTCGTATTTTGGGACTGGGGTTTAAAGTTTATGGTAGGGTTAGGGTTAGGATTAATAATAGATTCGGGTTAGGGTTAGGGTTTTGGGTTTTTTAGGTTTCTGGGTTTAGGGTTTAGGATTTGAAGTTTAATATTCGGATGGTTTGGTTTAATATCATGGGGTTTAGTTTAGTTATTTTTTGGCTTGGTAATTAATTAGGGTTTTATTTATGATAGGGTGGGGCTTAGGGTTATGTTAGGGTAGGGTTTTTTAGGTTCTGTTTTTAGGTTTTAAATATTTGGGGGGTTAGTGATTTTGAGTTGTAATTCAATGGTGTATTTTTAATTACGGGTTTTTTTGCTTTGTTTTTTTGAGGGCTTTCTTACGGTTTAGTATTGGGGGTTTGGTTCTAGTGTATTAAGAATAGGGTGGTTTTTAGGACGTTCTTGTTTATGTTACAGGAAAAGCGGGTGGTAGTAAGGGTTTTAAAGTTTTATAGTAGATGAGTTTTTTTTTTTTTTTTAGGTTTAGGTTTTGAGGGTTTAATTATTTTTTGTTTTAAAATTTAAATATAGGTTTAGGTGTAATATTTGGGTTTTGTATTTTTGGGCCAAAAGTTTTATTGTTAATTATTTTGGTTTTTGTTATGGTTTAGGGTTAGAGTTAGGGTAAAGGTTAGTGTTTAGAGTTTAGTTTTTTCAGGTTACGGTGTTTGTTGGTTTGCGGATTTGAGTTTAATTTTGAGGTTTTTTAAAAATATATGGTTAGTGTTAAACTAATGGGGTAATATCCTTATCCATTATGGACATAGGATTTTTAGTTATATTTGCACTTAGGTTTTATGGCTTAGGTAAGGATACAAAGTTAGGGTTAAGAAAGAGTATGTTGTAGGAATTGTTATAGGTTTTATTGGTTCAGGGTTTATTAGCATGGAGGAATAAAATCTATGGTTTGTATTTAATGTCTAGGTTTTTGTATTTTTGGCTTATGGTTTTGGGTTTATGGTGTGTAGGGTTTGTAGGGTTAAGCGCTAGGGTTTTGTAAGGTTTGGTTAGGGTTTGTTAAGGTTTTTTAAAGTTAGGGTTTTAGGAGTTTTCGGGTTGTTTTCTAAGCGTTGGGTTGCGGGTGCATGTTAGGATTGATACGGAGGGGGGGGAATTATATCAATGGTTTTAGTGTAATGTTACGTGTTTATTGTATGCCTTGGGGTTGTAGGGTTTATGGTATTGTTGGGGGTTAGGGGGGTAACGTTACGCTTAGGGTTTACGCCCTTGTCTTTTAGGTTTTTTTTAAGTTTTTTAGAGTTTGGGTTTTGTTTGTGGTTTTTTTTTTTTTAAGTATTTGAGATTTAAATTATGGTTTTAGTTGTTTTTTAATGTTAGGGTTTTGGTATTTGGGATTGTTTTGGGTATGGTGATGCCTGTAAACAAGTTAAACGGTGATAGTGATGATTTTATCTGTCCTAGGGCATTTGATGGCTGGTGTTGAAGTACACTGTGGAGTAGTTTTTTTTTGGCTGTGTTTTGATTTAATGCATCAGCCATTCAATTAGCTTCTGAATACATGTAAGACACTTGAAAGTTGGTTGGAGAAATGGAGATTTTCGTAAACCTTCCCAAAAACACTATGTGATAATGATCCATTGAGGAACAACCTTCCTTAGGATCCAATGCAAAACCAATTGGGAGTCAAGTTCCAATATTATGTTCCTATATCCTAGTTGAAGTACCCAAGTCAATCCAAAGATGGCTGCCTCTATTTCAGCCGTGTTGTTTGTTCCCTCACCATGCAGTGTTGTGAAAGCCATCACCAACCTGCTATTTTTACCTCTCAAGATACCACTAGCCCCCAGCCTACCTGGATTAGTGATTGCACTGCCATCAGTGTTCACTCTGAGCCACTTATTTGTAGGTCTCATCCATGTCACCATGTTCACCTTGATGTCATGCACACACCTCTCACTCATTTGGATTAAATCTGTCCATTTTTCTGGCCATTTAACATGAGGGAAGGCACTGCTAAGCATCTTGTACTTGTCCTTGGATATTTATGGCCATTTTGACCACTTAATGATACTTGGACTGAAACATGTTCTTCCCATAAGCTCAACCAGTAATATTGGGGTTTGGGGGATGCGTGTGTGAGATGTTTGTGGGCTGCATTTTTTGGCCTGGCAGTCAACCATTACTGGAGCAGAACCTGCAGGAAAGAGTAGTTTGGCTGCATGCCTGCAGTGCCTGCAAAATTGCTCCACATCTTGGCGGCAAAGTTCCCTGAGTTGAAGATGTTTTCAATGCAATCCATACCTGACCAGTCAATCCATCAAACACAATTTGATGGCTCAATGCCAAAGTTAGTTTTTCATTAGTAGGAAGTTTACCCCTAAGGGTTCTCAATAATAAGAAAAAGATTTCTAAATGGATTTTTTTTTTTATGCCATTAAGAGGGTGTTGAAAGTTGATTTTTAATCTCCCTTTTTTTCCATGATTCTTACCAAGTTTGTATAGGAAATGAGGGAACTCCATAGGTTGTTGAGATTTCAAAACTAGTTGGGTGGTACGGTGAGGGTGGGGAGGGGAGGAGAACATTTCTTGTAAGTAGCTAGGAGGTTGAGAGCTGACTGGGTTTGGGTCCTGCTCCAAAAGTCTTCTCCAACTCCACTGCACATGCATCCAAAAAATCTTCAACTTGAGTATTGAATCTGTTTTTCTATCATTGGTGGTGAATCTGCTTAAATGGACCATTGCCTCCCTAGCATTATCCCACCAACAAGAACAATTTCCAGCTTTTGAAGTTTCCATTATTAGATGTGTGTTTTCAACTTGTGCCTATTTCATCAACATTGTATTCCAACAGTTAAAGACTCTCCATTTTCCCATTTTTTTTCTTACTTGATTGGCCCTCCTTTAGCAGTACTTCAACCCTTAGGAAGTAACCGATAAGTTTGATTGGTTTATAGAACCCAACATTGCTTGAATTGGGAATTCCTTGCAGATATCTTTTAAGTTCCTCTGCCCACTCCTCCATTATCATAAGGGAAGCTTAGTTCTTCCAAGGAATCCCAATGATATTTCTTTCCTTCACTATTCCAACTCCCAAAAAAACTAAAGCCATAAGCATTTGATTTTGCTTAAGAGTAGTAGTTGATAGGGTTACTTGCAGGAGAAGAAGAAAAGTTAGCTTGATAGATTAGAAGCTCTTTTGTAACAACATGCTTTGGTAAGTATTTCCTTACCACCATAACTTGAGTTGCATATTTGTTTGGCACCCTTGTAATCCTGGCCAACAACCTTTTTTTCACAAGGTCAGAAAAATAAATATTCCTAGGCTTACCAACAAATAGAGGGAATCCTAGACAAGTAATAGGACCTTGCTTTTGTTTAAAACCTGTAAGTCTCTTTGTCCTTTCTCTTGTGCTATTGAAAGTATTAGAGTGTAGCATAAAGTGACTTTTATCTCCATTGATGAGTTGTCCATAAATATTTTCATACTCTTTTGAGGTAGTCCTTAGGAGCTTCAAGTTTTGCATCTCCCATAGGTGAAAAAAATTATATCATCTGCAAAGCTCAAATGGTTTATCTATGGCCCCCTCATTTCCATGATAAAACCATGGTAATCCGGATGATTATGAAGCCTTTTAAGAGATATTGATAATACCTAAGCACCTAAAGTAAATAGGGCCGGAGAAAAAGGATCCCCTTGCTTGAGACCTTTAATGGAATTGAAAAAACCATATCTCTTACGATTGACTATGATTGAGTAATAGTTGTTAGGCATGATTCTCCACACCATATCAATAAACACCTCAACAAATCCCATTTTCCTTAAAACGTGACAAATATATGACCATGACACCATGTCATAAGCTTTTGTCATGTCTAGTTTAATGATTACATTACTACCACTATTGTGATTTTTGATATGATGAATGATTTCCTGAGCTAGCATAATGTTCTCTGAAATACTTCTGCCTTTAACAAATCTGGATTGGTTAGGAGAGATTAAGGCAGGGAGGATAGGACTAAGTCTGTTGCTCATTAGCATAGATATGATCTTGCTAGTAAAATTGCTCAGACTTATAGTCCTAAACTCAGTAATATTGTTTGAATTGTTCACTTTAGGGAGCAACAGAATGCAAGAACTAGAGAAATATTTGGGTATCATTTGTCCACTGAAAAAGGCCTGCACAGCCCCCATTAGATCATTCATGATAATATGCCAACACTTTTGAAAGAAATACCCATTCATACTATTAGGCCAAGCTGCATAATTAGGATTCATAGAAAACACCACCTCTTTAAGTTAATCTATACTAGGCAAATTGGTAGTCTTAGTATTTTGGTCTTGACTAAGCATCCTTGGAATACATTCCAAAGTATGCTCATTGATACGTTTTTCTTCACCATTAAAGATTTCTTTGAAGTGTTCACAAGCTACTTAAGCAATGTTGTCATCTCCTTATATCAAGTCTCTATTTTCATTGACAACTTTATGAATAACTAACTTCCTTCTTCTTACCCTTATCACAGAATGGAAGTACTTAGAGTTATTATCACCCTCATTAAACCATTGAAGTTGTGTTTTTTGTATCAAAATAGTATCTTCGAACTTGAGGAACTTGATGTACTTAGCATTAATCTCGTGGAGTATACTTCTATTTGAATCACATTGGTTGTGATGTAGTTTTCTTCAGCATTATGCACTTGTTCCTCATACATCCTAACCTTTTGGAATATATCACCAAATTCTTTCTAGACCAACCACAAGAGTGTTTCAGCCGTTTCTTTTCATTTTGGTATAATCTCCACATGACCTGTACCTGCCACTGGTCTTCCCTTCCCCAAAAAAACCCCCCCCCCCCACAGGTTGTTTTTATTGTTTCCATGAATGAGGTTGCTGACCCAACAGTTGAGAAATCTAATGTGGATTGAGTTGAGTCAGTAGTTTGGAACGAGAACCATTTCCATAAAAGAGGATAGTGATCAGACACAAGTAGATTACAAGTGATTATAGTGGTTTGAGGCATCTTTTTTAACCAGAACTATTTACCATAGCCATTCAAGTCTCTTCCAAGGATTCTGGTGACTGAATAGAACCGCCTCTTGTTTGGACCAAGTAAATTCTGACCACAAAAACCTTTTCCAAGAGGCCACAAACTCAATGACAACAATACAATCCGACTTCTTCTCCTGTTATCAGTCAACGCCTCCAGTTTTTCCTCCCCAAAAGTTATAAATTGTATAATCACAACAGTAAGACAGACCGAAGGATATCAGTTCTTGTAAATTGAGTGAATGCATTGGTTTGTCCCAAGAGTATTCGTGAGGTGATCTTTGCATTTAGGCATTATACAAGGTACTAGGTGTATTATATTGTAATTCATTGTGTTTCATGTTTCAAGTGATTTGTTGTTCATCTTCATCAAGAATATTACAGTCAATATCACTGCTCCAGAAAACCCAAATCTTACCATTACAATTACTAGTAGCATGTTCCATGTTTAACTGCACTTTGAAGCTTTAAACATGAACACTATCTAAGAAAGGTTCCAAAATTGTAATAATAGATAAATGGTTGAGCTTCCTGATCATCTTGAGTCTTTCCAACACCCCTTGAGTGTTGATCCCTATCATATTCCATATGATTGTACTTATCATTGAAAAGATGTAGAGGCAAAGAGCCTAGTATTAAGTCTGCCATCCCGTCGTGGAAAGGTATGTCATCCTTGCATCTTGACATTGGGTATTTTTATGATGGAAACGCGCGCGGAGTATAAACTTGGGCTTTGTGCTACCTGTTGGATCTCTTCCTCTAAGGTCTGATCACTATGAGATCTAAAGGCCTTAATAAGGGCCTCACTGGTCTCATCATCCTCATCAACCTCTTCTAAGGAGTGATTATCCCCATCTTCATCCTTACAATTCTCCACAACATATTCTGGCCTACTAGACACCGTATTCCATCGTACATATTGATGTCTCTTAATGCTGATGTTCAAAAGAGGAGGATCATATAGTTGGACCCAAGAGCAAGGATAATCTAAATCCTTGGAGGTATCAACACCATAAAAAATTTGTTTTGCATGTTCCTCCCTCTTTTCCGTCCTTGATAACTGTATTGGTCCTAGATTTGTTCTGTCTCTTTTTAAGCCGGCATCCCTTTTCTGTTTGATTGGGCTTGTTTGCTCTTGGGAGTGCTTTTCGGAGTACAAGAAGTAATCTGTTTTCCCTGTTTCTCTTTTGATCTTTTTATTTTTGCTATTTTACTATATTTTTTTCATACTGTGTTGTTTATGGATACGCTCCAACTTATTCTCGGAATAAAAGTAAAGCAAGTCGTGTCAAGTAAAAAACCCAACTAATGAGGGTTGGGATCGTCCACGAGGAAAATATTTAGACTTAACTTCAAATCTATTATTACTATGTTCAGTCAATTCTTCCGTGGAAAGAAAAAATGATAAAAGGTGGGGTTTTCTATTTCTAGATCAATGAAAATAACTAGAATTGAAAGAGACAGCTTTCCACTTAAGAGCTTCAAATGTTGTAGTTTAATCAAATTAATGAAAGTCCACTAGGTTTGACTTGTTCCCCAAGGGGGACAGGTCGTTCCTACTATCTTGCATGTGAAGTTAGTTTATGTATTTCTAAATCTCAATCTATGTTGATAATTCTTTTCCTATATCTACCTTCCTGTGGTCCGACAAGTAGCATAGGCGTGTTCTAAATTGGCCATACCGTTAAAAAGACTTGTCTAAGCGAAAGAATTTATCAATAACATGCAATACATTATTCTAGAATTGTTATTTTAGTTTGGTATTCCGTTCATTATTTCCTATGATGCCCACACAACCCCTAGTTATGGAGTTTTTGTCACCCCCATAATCTAATCACAATATTCAAATATATGGTAAAAGATTCTGTAGTTACAGTCAAATAGAAGATTAATCTGAAGAATCGCTTGGTTAATAAAAAAAAATCACAAACATCAATTACATGAAATCTCAAAATAATCAGAATCTCACCAAAGTTCTAAAATAATCAAGAGTCTAACAATATCAAGGGCTCAAAAAAGTAACAGAGCCTAAAAATAATCAAATCTTAACCAAATAATCCAGAGTCTACCTCAAAAATGAGTTTTTCGGAACTATTTATAAAAAGCTAAAAACTAATTACATAATGAATCATTTATTTGAAAGTGCTATCAAAACGCTATTGGGTCGACGGACCGCGCTACGGAATCGCCGTGGCTACGACTGTCCTTCATGGATGCTGTCGTCCCATAACTTTTTTCAATTTCTTCTTGCTGCTCTCTTCATTCCCCGTCGACGCAGGTTGAAGACTGACTGTCATAGGAACAAAGGTTATGTCGAGGGTCCGGTCCGTTCCCAAAACAACTTGAACTCTTGTGAATATGGGGTACTGGGACTATTTCTCTGATCTCTTCATGACGACCTACAGACGGACTGTCATGGCTACAACTGCCTGTCACGCTTGGTCATACTTCCCCACCTTCCTTTTCACACCTGCCTACGATCCACTATGGACCGTCACGATCAGACTGACCGTCAAAAGCTTCCGTAGGTGGTCTCTTCTGCATGTCCCTTTCAGTCAAAAACTTCCGTATTATCTTTGGACATATTTCCTTGCAAATAAGGAAAA
This sequence comes from Solanum habrochaites, assembly GCA_027704765.1. Lineage (NCBI taxonomy): Eukaryota > Viridiplantae > Streptophyta > Magnoliopsida > Solanales > Solanaceae > Solanum > Solanum habrochaites. The sequence goes on along the minus strand of JAKWJA010002499.1, from coordinate 30,412,938 downwards.
CTTTTATAAAAATTAGCCAAAAAAAAGGCTTTTGACACACAAACTTAAGGAACACTTATTAATAAATACCCTGAAACCACGGTATATAAATACACTCACTTAAGTTCGTTGTGCGTCCGCTGAGGACAAACCGGAATTTAAGTTAGGGTATTTATATACCATGGTTTCAGTCAGCTGTAGTATTACTACTTTTCCTTAATTTATTTTTGTCCAAAAGCCTTTTTGTGCTAATTTTTAATATAAGTTTCTCCTTATTTGCAGAAATCTTTCAAGATGAATGCTGAGGTTTTTGATCGAAGAATGCAGAAGAGACCACCTACGAGCTTGTGACGGTCCGTAGGGCAGCGTAGTGCAGCTGCTGAAGGAAGATTGGGAAGTCTGACCAAGTGGGTGGGGTACGCGAACGCATGATGGACCGTCTAGCCCTGAACGGTCCGTCCTGAAAGTTCGTCCTGAAGATTCAGAGAAGTAGCCCCAGTCCCATATTCCAAGTTTCAAGTTTTTGGAGCGGACCTCCACGGACCTTTGTGCTCGTAACTATCCTTGTCATAACCTGTCGTCGAGGGTAATGAAGAGAGCAGTAGAAGAAACTTGCAAATTATGGACGACACAGTCAACGACCCTCCCGTCATACCACGACTCCCGTCGCTAGGTCTTTCGCGCCAGCTGCATTTTGACAGATTTCCTTCCAACAAAAGAGTCCTTGTGTAAATTAGTTTTTAGTTTTTTATAACTAGTTTCAAAAAAACCTTTTTTTGAGGGGTTACTCTGGATTATTGTAGTGTGGCAGTTGGCATCTTTTGAGCCTCTTGATATTGGTGTGCTCTTTAAGAGATTATTAATTATCTTGAGACTTTAATCCTTGATGTTGGTGACTTTTGCCTGATTATCAAGTGAACTTTCGGATTTTCTCTTTCTCATCAAGGAAGTGCATGAAATTCTTATATCACATATCTGAATATTTAATTATGACTATGGGTACTAAGCTCCATACTAGTTGTGAGAACTATAGGCCATACTAAGTAAAACCTAACTTAATAACAATTCTAGAATAGGTGTCTTGCAATGTATTGATAATCTTTTCGTTTAGAACTCTTTTTAACGGATGGTCGACATAGAACTTGCCTTAATGCTACTTGTCGGACAAAAGTTAGGATAATAGCAAAAGAATTATCAAAAAACATAGATTTTTAGTGTATACTATCTAATATGCTAGTATTGATTGGTACAGTAATAACTTAGTATCAAATACAATATATACTTAATATAGTAAAGAAAAGGGTTATGACAGGGCAGCACACGTAGCGGGCCAAGGATGCGGATGACATTTTCTTGAGTTTTGGACAAGGGATTAGAAATACATAACTTATCACTTTTGCATTCACGATACTAGGAAGACATGTTAAGTTATGACTTATCCGTTAGGAACCTGTGGGGGAACACGTAACCTAGTAACTGGAGTTCATTGATTAAACCCCAACTTTCAAGCTATTAGTTTCTCCGTACTTCCTCTCCTTTTATTTCGCTAGTTTATTTTCATTTATTTGGTCATCTACAAACCCCCCCTTTTTTACATTTTATGCTTTCCAAGAAGTATTGACTGAACAAGAGTAGTAACAATTGACGTTAAGTCTAAAGTATTCCTCGGGGACGATCCATCCCAACCTCCTAGTTGGGTTATTTACTTGACCCGACCGCTTTACTTCTTAGTTGAGAAGAAGTTTGACGTATCAAAATTTTGTTTGGCGGGCCGTTGCCGGGGAAAGTAGCGGTTTTTGATTACTTTAAACTATTACTATATTTAGAGTTGATCTTTCTTGATTTTACTTTGTTTTAATTGTTTTTGATTTGTGCAAACCACCCTCCCCTTGTAATCCACATACACGGAGATAAGAGAACCCTTGTTTCCTACATCCGATTAGAGTGTACACTACACAAGCAAGAATAGAAAACTTTGGAATTAATGATGATGATCCAAAACCCAGAACATCCCTCTCTTCCGATGATGTTTCCATGGTCGTGTTTTACCCGATGGTCTCCGCGTAACACCAACAGAGGGGACAAATCACTCCACACGGCCCCAGCCTACTACAGAGGCTCGGACAACATAGCAAGACTCCGATGGCCACTTTGTCTTTCTCCCTATACCACCAAGACAAACACCTTCGTGGTAACTAGTAGCCTGAATCAAATGCTCACTGCCAGAGGTTTGTGTTTAAGGGCTACCTTCTTGGATCCACAGCCCATATAACCCTAATTAAAGGCCGTGTGTAAAAGCTTTAGGGAGCCTGACTTAGACTTGATGTAATGGAGCTTAGAGTGTTTCCCTCTCTCACTACGGGAGAGGCTGCTATTATGGTTCACCTGAGATCCCTTACACTCAATTTCACTTGGAACAAACTAAGGGATGTTTCCCTTAGCAACCGGTACTATCTGGTTCCCTCCAAGAAAGCTAAACCACAAAGCCAACGAGTGAAAATTTTGTGGCACTACCAGGAGATCAGTTAGTGTTCTTGGGATAGTATTCACCTCGTTTCTTGAGAAGAATACCAAATCACCGTTAGATGATGAGTCATGAAGAAATACTCTACGGTTTATGGTATGGGTTTGGGTTTCGGATTCCGGTTATGTTAGGGTTAGGTTTCAGGGTGTTTTTTTGGTTTTAGGTAACATATAGTTTAATAGTTTGGATTAGTTGTTTAATATGCAGGGTTTTGTTTTTTGGGCTTTAGGGTTAGGTTTAGGGTTAAGGATAAGGTTACTTGTAGGATTGGTGTTATAGATAGGGTTAGGGTTAGAGTTTAGTTTTTTTTTAGATTTTTGGTTTTGGGGATTAGAATTTTTAGTTTAAAATCTATGGTTAGTGCATAATATTTGGGTTATGGTATTTTGGGCGTGTGGTTCGGGTGAATGGTTTAGGGCTAGGGTTAGAGTTAAGGTTAGGGTTAGGGTTAGAGTATAGTTTTTTTTTTTGGTTTTAGGGTTTTTTCTTTAGGAATCGAGGTTTAAAATATATGGTTTAGTGTTTGATAATTGGGTATCATATTTTGGATTTAGTATTTTTAGTTTGGACTTAGGATTTAGGGTTTAGGGTTTAGGGTTAGGATTAGGATAATAGTTACGGTGTAGTTTTTTTACGGTTTATTGTTCAGGGATTAGTATTTGAGGTTTAAAATCTATGGTTTATTATTTAATGTTGTGTTTTTGTATTTTGGGCGTAGGATTTTGGGTTTATTGGTTAGGGATAGGGTTTGGGTTAAAGTTTGGGTTAGGGTTAGGATTAGGTTTTTGGGTTTAGTATTTGGGATGTGAAGCTTAATATCAATGGTTTATTGTTTAATGTATGGGTTTTGAAATTTTGGGTTTTCGGTTGAGGTTTAATGGTAGGGTCAGGGTTAGGGGTAATGTTAGGTTTAGGGTAAGGATAAGGATATAGGTTGTTTATAGGTTTTAAATTCTGGGGTTAAGGACGTTAGTTGTAATATCTATGGTTTAGTATTCAATGTTAGGGTTTTGGTACATTGGTCTTTGGTTTAGGGTTTAGAGTTTAGGATTTAGGTTAAGGAATGGGTTAGGGTTAGGGTTTGTTTTAGGGATATGGTAAGGGCTAGGGTTTAGGGTTATTATAGGTTTTGGTTTTGAGGTTTAGTATTTTTTGATTAAAATTTATGGTTAGGTATCAAACGTGTGGGTTTTTGTATTTTGAGCTAGAGGTTTAGTGATAATGGTTTAGGGTTAAGGTTAGGGTTAGGGTTAAGGTTAGGGTTAGGGTTAGGGTTAGGGTATAGTTCTTTTTAGATTTTAGGGTTTGTGGTTTAGGATTTGAGGCTTAAAATATGTGGTCTATTTTTTAATATCTGTTTTTTCATATTTTTTACTTAGCATAATTATTTGGAATTAGGGTTTAGAATTTAAGGTTTAGGATTAGGACCTAGGTTAGGGTAAGGATTAGGGTTAGGGTGTTTATTTTTTTTTAAGTTTTATGGTTAATGATTTTGACTTTGAGGTTTAAAATCTTTGGATTAGTATTTAATGTTTAGGTTATCATATTTTCGTCTTAACTTTTAGTGTTAGGGTTAAGGATAGTTTTTTTTTGTGATTTTTAGGTTTAGGGTTTGGAATTTGAGGTTTAATATCAATAGTTTAGTGTTTAGTGTTTTGGTTTTCGTATTTTGGGTTTTGGGTTTCGGGTTTATGGTACGGTTAGTGTTAGGGTTTAGGTTATTTTTTAGGTTTTAGGGTTTTGAGTTAATGATTTATGTTGTAATATTAATGGATTAGTTTTTAATATTAGAGTATTGGTTTTTTTGGCTTTAGGTTTAGGATTAGGGTTAAGGATAGGTTAGGGTTAGGGTTCGTGTTAGGGTTTATGGTTTTTATAGGTTTTAGGTTTCGGGCTTTAAAATATTTGGTTTAACATCTATGGTGTAGTGCTTAATGTTTATGTTATGGTATTTGTGTGTGGGGTTTCGGGTGAATGGTTTAGGGTTAGGGTTAGGGTTAGTGTTAGGGATAAGGTTAGGGTTAGGGGTTAGGGTTAGGCTTATGTGTTTTCTTAGGTTTTTGGGTTTATGCTTTAGGATTTGAAGCTTAATATCAATGGTTTAGTGTTTAACGTTTGGGTTTTTGTATTTTGGGCTTGGGGTTTAGTGTTTATAATAGGGTTAGGGTTAGGGGTAATGTTAGGGTTAAGGTTAGGGTATAGGTTGATTAATAGGTTTTAGAATTTGGGATTAAGGATTTGAGTTTTAATATCTATGGTTTAGAGCTTAATTTTATAGTTTTTGTATTTTTAACTATGGATTTAGAGTTTAGCGGTAAAGGTAAGATTGGTTTAGGATTAGGGTCATGTTAGGGATAGGGTTAGGGCTATGGTTTAGTGTTTTATTTATGTTTTTTTCTTTTGGGGTTTAGGAATTTTTTTTAAAATCTATATTTTAGTATTTAGTTTTTGGGTTTTTGTATTTTAGTCCTTGTGATTACGGTTAATAGTTTAGGGTTAGGGTTATGGTTATGATTAGGGTTAAGGTGTTAGTTTTTAGGTTTTAGGGTTTGTGATTTAGGATTTGAGGTTTAAAATCTATGGTCTAATCTTAATGTCTATGTTTTCGTATTTTGGACGTAGATTTTTTATTTGGACTTAAGGTTTAGGGTTTAAGGTTTCGGATTAGAGTCTAGCTTAGCGTTAGGATTAGGGTAACAGTGCAAGTTGTTTTTAGGTTTTATGGTTCATGATTTTGTATTTAAGGTTTAAAATCTATTGTTTAGTATTTAATGTTTGGGTTTTTGTAATTCTGGCATAGCATTTAGGTTGGGTTTTAGGTTTTTTAGGGTTTTAGGTTAGGGTTTAGTATTTGAACTTTAATATCAAGGGTTTAAAGTATAATTTTTGGGTTTTGGTATTTCGTTCTTGGGGTTTAAGGTTTATAATAGGGTTAGGGTTTAGGCTGTTTTTTAGGTTTTAATGTTTGGGGTTATGGATATGAGTTGTGATATCATGGGTTTATTGTTTAATTTAAGCGTTTTGTATTTTGGGGCTTAGGGTTTCGGGTTAAAGGCTTAAGTGTATTTTTAAGGGTTTCGGGTTTATGATTTGATAGGGGTCCCAGGTTCCGGTTCGGGTTTTGTTCGGTGTTCGGGTTTGGTGCTTCCGGCTTTTTTGGTTTCCTTCCCTGGTTTAGTTTTTCATCTTTTGGGTTTGGCATGACGGTTTTTTGGTTACCGTTTTGTGCTTAGGGTTAGGGTTTTAGCTTTTTTTAGGTTTTAGGGTTTGTGGTTTAGGATTTGAGGTTTAAAATCTGTGTTTTAGTATTTAATGTTTAGGTTTACGCATTTTGGACTTAGGTGTTTTTCAGGGTTTAGTGTTTGGGGTTTAGGGTTAAGATTAGTGTTAGGGTTAGGGTGAAGGTTTATTTAAGGTTTTATGGTTTAAGGTTTATCATTTAAGGTTCAAAATTTATTGGTTAGTATTTAATTTTTGGATTTTTGTATTTTGGGATTAGGGTTTTAGTTTTATGGTTTAGGTAAGGATTAGGTTAAGGTATTGGATAGGGTTAGGGTTAGAAATAAGATTAGTGTTAGGGTATAGTTTCTTTTAAGTTTTTCTATTCAGGGTTTAGCATTGAAGGTTTAAAATTTAGTTTTTAGTATTTAATGTTTGGGTTTTTGTAATTTGGGCTTAGGGTTTTGGGTTTATGGTTTAGGTTAAGGTTAGGGTTATGGTTATGGTTAGGTTAGGGTTTTTCTTAGGTTTTAGGGTTTGTGTTTGGCCTTTGCTTTCGCAATCTATGGTCTAGTGTTCCATATTTGGGTTCTCGTATTTTGGACTTAGATTTATTTTTGGGTTTTAGGGATTTGGGTTTAGTTAATAATTAGGATGTAGGTTTTTTTTTAGGTTTTATGGTTCTTGCTTTAACATTTGAGTTTTAAATTCATAGGTTTAGTATTTAATGTTTGGGTTGTGGTATTTTGGGCATTATTTTTTGGGTTTATGGTTTAGGGGTAGAGTTAAGTTAAGGTTAGGGTTAGGGTTAGGTTAGAGTTTTGGTGTTTTTAGGTTTTTATGTTTAGTGTTCAGGATTTGAGGTTTAATATCAATAGTTTAGTGTTTAATCTTTTTGTTTTTGTATTTTTGGCTTGGGTTTAGGTTTTGTAGTAGGGTTAGGGATTAGGATTAACGTTAGGGTTAGGGTTAGGGTTAAGCTTTTTTTTTAGGTTTTATGATTTTTGTTTAACGATTTGAGTATTAATATCTAAGGATTAGTGTTTAATGTTAGGGTTTGGTATTTTGGGATTATGGTTTATGGTTAGGGTTAAGGATAAGATTAGGGCTGGTATAGGGATAAGGTTTGGATTAGTGTTAACGGTTTTTATATGGTTTAGGGTTTAGCTTTCCGGTATCCACTTTCATGTTTTAATATTCAGCAAGGAAGGACCTACCCTACCACTTAAAGTCTTGGAATGGTACAAAATTATCCATCCCCCTAGTGGCTTCCAAAATCCATTTGGCCACCAACCTATTTGGGTCCAAATACCCTTGTCATCTACATTTTGTTAAAATTGACCACTTATTTAATGTTTTATATTTAATAAACTTTTACATATTTTTTTTAAAACGTGGCGCTAACTATTTGTTATAATTTAACTTAATGATATACTTTAAAACTCAATCACTACCACCCATACTAATAAACCCCTCTAAAAATTAAAAATCCGTCACAATTTTTAATGCAAAAACAGATTAGACTACTACCGATTGAGTGTTTTTAAAAAATTTGGTAAAATATCTATCGAATGATTAAATCATATATTGCAGTGTCCAAATAAAAGTAACCGAAAACATAAATGTTTGACTATGTTTATCCTTAATTATCTTTTACAATCTCAAAATTATGTGATTTTAACTTCATAGGTTTACTTTTTTTAATAAATAATGATATTAAAGGTTTAAAACAAATAATACCATATTTAATAAAAAATTATATTTTAAAAAAATTAATAATTAATTCTGGATGTATTACTTCTTTCCCTTTAATAAAAAATTTCTCATTCAATCTTGAAAAAATTGGTCCTCCTAAATAATGCGGCTCACACCTAAATTTAATTGGGTCCTTTCCGATTCCGACTCGATATTTTGAATGCTATTTTCAAGAATCTATAATTTTATCGTGTTTTCGTAATTTTGGATGATGATTTTGATATTCCTACTTGGACTATTAATTGGTTCAGGTTTAGTTGTAATAGTGGGTAGTGGGTTGGTTTATAAATTATATGAATAAATAAATTATAACCAATAGTTGAACGTCCAGTCTTCTAAAAATATTTAAAGAGTTCATTTTAAAATAATGTAATAAAGTGGGTTAATTTTTGAAGCCAAGGTTTGATGACAAGGGTCATTTTGTCCCAATAGGTGGGTGGCAAAGGGTATTTTTAGGCCAATAGGTTGATGGAGGGTAATTTTGTACCACTTTCAATACTTCAAGGGTATTTTAGGCCCTTTTCTGTTTAATATTTAATGTTTGGGTTTTGATTTTGGGCTTAGGGTTTGGGTTTATTGTTGAGGTTAGAGTTAGGGTTAGGGTTAGGATATGGGTATGGTTTAGGGTTAGGCTTAATTGTTTCTTAGGTTTTAGGGTTTCTGGCTAAGGAATTGATATTTAAAATCTACGGTTTAGTCTTTCAGTTTTGGGTTCTCATATTTTAGACTTACGGTTTTTTTGTACATAAGGTTTATGGTAAGGTTAGGGTTAGGAGTTAAAGTTAGGGTTTAGCGTTAGGTTTTAGTTTTGGTTTGTTTTTAGGTTTCTGGTTTTTTTGGTGTTACCGATTTGAGTTGTAATACTCTATGGATTCGTGTTTACCTCTGTTATGGTTTGGTCTTTTGGGGCTTTTCGGTTTCGGTTTCAGGTTAAATCTCACTGGGTTTCAGGTTTTCGGGTTTTGTTAGTCTCTGGTTCGGGTCGGGTTCGGGTTGTTAGGTTATAGGTTTTGAGGTTTAGAATTTTTCGTTTAAAATCTATGGTTAGTGCTTAATGTTTGGGTTTTTGTTTTTTCGCCGTGGGGTTTCAGCTGAATGGTTTAGGTCTAGGGTTAGGTTTAGGTTTAGGGTTTAGGTTTTTTAGTTTTTAGGGCATGTATTTTAGGATTTGAGGTTTAAAATTTTTGGTTTTTAGGTTTTAGGTTTAAATTTTTTGTATTATAGGTTAGATGTTTTCTTTTTTCGTAATTTTTGTTCTGGGGTTTCGGGGTTGTTCTGGTCTTTTTCCGGCTTCGGCTTCCTGTTCGGGGTTCGGGTTTAGTTTGGTTTTTTTCTCCGGTTTTAGTTTTTTGGGTCAACATGATTTTCGTTGTCTTATCTATGGATGAATGTTTTTAATGTTCGGGATGGGTTTTTACTATTTTTATTTTTCTGTTTAGGTTAGGCTTCCCGGATAGGGTGGTCCGATTAAGGGTTCGTGTTAGAGATAGGGTTTTATGGTTCGAGTTTAGTTTTTGTTATTTTTCGTTTTTCCGTTTTGTGGTTTCGCCTTTTTGGCTTCAACTCTCACGTTCCTCTTCTTCCTTGATTCCCCTCAACATTTTTGCCAGCTCTTAGTTTGTCTCCCTTTATTTAGATTAGTTATTTTTATTTATTTAGAAGTAAAAAAAACCCCCTTTAATTGTTTTTGTTTTCCCAAGAAAATTATTTGACTAAATAGTAGTAATAATAGATTGACAGTTAAAGTCCTGAACGATTTTCCGTCGTGGAACGATCCGACCTCAATTGTTGGGTTCTTTACTCGATATGACCGATTTACCTCTTATTTGAGAAGTAAGTTTGAGCGTATCAATGGCCACCCAAATTGGAGCAATGGGAGTTTCCTCTTCCGGGGTAAAATCAGGGGTCAAAGTTTTTTATTCTCATCACTTGCCCTTCAATATTCATTCTAACCTTCGTCAAAACTCTTTGGTAGTCAAACTCATTATCAGGCTCAATATAAACGTGTCTTGCATTGAAATTTGTGATCTTCGCACTTCCTGTGAATTGATTTGGAGAATAAAGCTTTTTCTCACCAGTTCCATTTTAGGCATCATATTAGTGAACGTTCCCACAAGGGTGTGTTTACAAAACTCAGACAATTTCACATAGTATTCATCCTCATCAAGTAGCACAACTGGAAATCCCTATCTAGTCGTATGTATAGGATCCTGTAAGATTATTGGAATTTCATTTTTGTTGAGCTATTGCATCTCAAACCTTGCAGCAGAGATTTCACAGAAATATATCGTGCAGGTTTACGAAATATTTTTTCATTGTTTAAGCATGGGTTTGTTAGATTCTAACATGCTATGGTTTTTGACTTCTAGCAGGAACCTGAACAATATTAGTGCCCTGCTTATTAGTTCTATAAGGTTCAGTATTAAGATCATACTTGGAGTAGTTGTTGGATATTTTGGGGAAGTTATTATGGTACTCCACACTTTCTTGCTTGATTTGATTCGATGAGTTCGCTCCTATTTGATTGTAGGTATGTTTGGATTGATAATTTTGCTTAGCAACACTCCCTTGAACCTTGTTGGCAACACTTCCTTAAACTTTTTTTGTGACCTTCTAGATGCTTACATAATTTATTTGTTTATTTCCTCCGTGCTGTAACTCTTTGCCTGATTGATCAAGTTTTTGCCTTGCGTTTTCTAGCCTTTGCAGCTGTATATTTCCATGTTCCTCACCTTTTTCATCCTTGTGAGGTGTGATTTGCAAGTTACCATACATTAAAATAAGGAGTTATATAGGATGAATTACCTACTAAACCAAAAAAATTTATTGATTGCGTGTCATTTGATGAGGTCGCTTGGTGCATCCTTATAGTGTTCCGCTTAGTGCCCTGCTGCTCAATCAAATTTTGCACTTGTTGTGTTTTGTTTTCTTCTCCAAATGTTGTTGCTTCGATTGACTGAGAAACCTCCAAGTTGGTATTTTGTTTGGCCTTTTGACCAGAACCAGAGGTCTCCCCTTCACTTTCGTGCTTTTCTTTTTGTAATATAGAATTAGGATCAAGGGATGGTGTTAAAATATTATTGTTCTATGTTTCCCCTTTGGAGTGATTGGAATTATCTATTAGATGGATGTTCTTGGCCGGAGAATCAGTCTCATTCGACAGTATTCCATGAGTTCCGACAATTCGAGTTCTGTCTTCACCGAAGTTTTCACCGGCGGCGAGTCCTCCGTCCATTTCACCAAAGATTGAAGTGGGATGGACCTCATCGATGGGGCACCAAATCGCAGTGGTTGAACCCTCTTCAACTTGACTAGAAGTTGATAAAAAATGTGTATTCGACTTAGTCGACTTCATCGCAATTCCTGCATTCTGTGCCTCTCGATTCTGACTGATTACAACGGGGGAATCGACTTATTTTTAGATATGTGATTGATAACGATTTCACTCAGAAATTCCTTATAAAATATTTTCTCGATCTTCATCGAACTCCCTTTCCATAATCACAATTTTTATCACATCATTTGCCTACAATTTTGAGGCGTTCTGAGATTGGTCTTGAAGCATGTAATGTTGGGGTTTGTAGACATCTCCATGGCGCTCCTTTTGGCTTTAGTCCGGCGTCCATCTGACCCCCATCGGCACTGCATGCGCCGTTATGGTGGTGCGCTTGCCTGACTGTTCTATATCCATTATGAGAGAGAGAGAGAGAGTCTGTTAGAGATAGAAAATTCTAGAGAGAAAAATTCAAAAAATGGGGCACGATATATTTTAGGCTTAGGATTTTGGGTTTATTATTTAGGGATAGGGCTGGGGTTACGCGTTGATTTAGGGTTAGGGTTAAGACTTGAGTTTTGTTATGCTTTTTGGTTTTCTTAAGTTTTTGGGTTTAGGGTATAGGATTTGAGACTTAATATTAATGGTTTAGTATTTAATGTTTGGGTGTTGGTATTTTGGGAGTTGGGTTAAGGGTTTATGGTAGAGTTACGGTTAGGGGGTAATGTTAGGTTTAGGGTATGGGTAAGGATTTAGGTTGTTTATATGTGTTAGAGTTCGGGGTTAAGAATGTTTGTTGTAATATCTATGGTTTAGTGTTTAATGTTAGCGTTTTGGTATATTGGTATTTGGTTTAGGTTTTAAAGTTTAGGTTAAGGTTAAGGAATATGTTAGTGTTAGGGTTCATATTAGGGATATGGTAAGGGCTAGGGTTTTGTTTTTTTTTAGGTTTTTGGGGGCCTTTAGGAATTTTGGCTTAAAATCTTTGGTTCAGTATTTAACTTTTGGGTTTTGTTATTTTGGGAATGGGGTTTAGGGTTAATAGTTTAGGGTTAATGGTTAGGGTTGGGGTTTGGGTTTTCGTATTTTGGACTTAGAAATTTTATTTTGAATTAGGGTTTAAGGTTTAAGATTTAGGATTAGAGCCTGGGTTAGGGTGTAGATTTTATTTTAATGTTTTATAGTTAATATTTTAGCATTTGAGGTATAAAATCTATGGTTTAATATTTAATGTTTAGGTTTTTGTCTTTTTGGCTTTTTGTTTAGGGTTAAGGTTACGGTTAGGGTTAAGATTAGTTTTTTTTTTTGAGTTATTTAGGTTTAGGGTATGTGATTTGAGGATTAATATCAAAATTTAAGTGTTTAATATTTTGGATTTCCTATTTTGGGATTGGGGTTTTGAGATTATGGTAGGGTTAGGGTTAGGATTAATGTAAAAGTGAGGGTTAGGGCTTAGGTCATTTTTTTAGGTTTTACATTTTTGGGTTAACGCTTTAAGTTATAATATCAATGGATTTGTTTTTAATATTAGGGTCTTGGGTTTTTTGGCTTTTTTTTTAGGATTAGGGTTAAGGATTGGTTAGTGTTAGGGTTCGTGTTAGGGTTAGGATTTAGGTTATTTTTTATATGTTTTAGGTTTTGGTATTTAGAATGTTTGGTTTAAAATATATGTTTTAGTGCTTAATGTTTGAGTTATGGTATTTAGTGCGTGGGGTTTCGGGTGAATGGTTTAGGTTTAGGGTTAGGTTTAGGGTTATGGTTAAGGTTAGGGTTAGAGTTAAGGTTATTGTTTTCTGGTTTCCTATTATTTTTTTTGTGTTGAGATTTTAGAATTTGAGGCTTAATATCAATGGTTTAATTGTTTTTTAATGGTGTGGGTTTTTGTATTTTGGGCTTTGGGTTTAGGTTTTTATTATAGGGTTCGGTTAGTGGTCATGTTAGGGGTAAGGTTAGTGTTTGGGTTGTTTTTACTTTAATTTTAGAGTTGGTGATAAGGATTAAGGTTTTTAATATCTATGATTTGTTATTAATAGTTGAGTTTTTGTATTTTGTATAATGGGTTTGGGATTTAGAGTTTAGACCCGTGTTAAAAGTTAAAGTTGGGTTAGAAGTTAATTAGTGTAGGTTCATGTTAGTGATGGGTAAGTGGTCGTTTTAATATTTTTTTGTTAGGTTTTTTAGTTTTACAGTTTAAGATTTTTTTGTGTAAATCCATGCTTTAGTGTTTACTCTTTGGCTTTTTGTATTTTGTGCACGAGGTTTTGGGTTAATGGTTTTGGATTAGGGTTTAGTTTTTTTTAGGATTTGGGGTTTGTGGTTTAGAAATTTGGATTTACAATCCTGTGGTTTAGTATTTTAATGTTTTAATGTTTACGTCATATTTTGCGCTTGGGGTTTTTTCAGGGTTTAAGGTTTAGCATTTAGGGTTAGGGTGTAGATTTTTTTTGGTTTTATGATTTAGGGTTTAGCATTTAAGATTTAAAATTTATAGTTTAGTATTTAATGTTTGGGTTTTGGTATTTTGGGCTTATAGTTTTAGGTTTATGGTTTAGGTAAGGATTAGGCTAAGGTATTGGTGAGGGTTACGGTTAGTGTTAATATTAGGGTTAGGGTATAGTTTTTTTTAAGTTTTACGGTTCAGGGTTTAGCATTTAAGGTTTAAAATTTACTTTTTATTATTTAATTTTTTGTTTGGTAATTTGGGCTTAGGGTTTTGGGTTTATGGTTGAGGTTACGGTTAGGGTATTGGTAAGGGTTATGGTTAAGGCTTAGGTTCTTAGATTTTAGGGTTTGTGGCTAAGGATTTGATATTTAAAATGTATGGTGTAGTGTTTCATATTTGGGTTATCGTAATTTGGACTTAGGGTTTTTTTTTATGACATAGGGTTTAGGGTTTAGTTAAGGGTTAGGGTGTAGGTTATTTTTTTTTATAGGTTTTATGGTTCTAGGTTTAACTTTTGAGTTTTAAAATCTAATGTTTAGTATTTAATGTTTGGGTTATCATATTTTTGGCATTAAATTTCAGGTTTATGGTTTAGGGTTAGAGTTAGGTTAAGGTTAATGTTACAGTTAGGATTAGGGTTAGGGATTTGGTTTTTTTAGGTTTTTATGTTTAGGCTTTAGGATTTGAGGTTTAATATGAATAGTTTAGTGTTTGATGCTTTTATTTTTGTATTTTTAGCTTGTGTTTAAGGTATGATTAGGGATTAGTATTAATGTTAGGGTTAGGGTTAAGGTTCTTTTTTAGGTTTTAGGATTTTGGGTAAACAACTTTAGTTGTAATATCTATGGAATAGTGTTTAATGTCAGGGTTTGGTATTTTTGTCTTTAGGTTAAGGGTTAGGGTTAAGAATAGTATTAGGGTTAGAGTTAGGGATATGGATAGGGTTAGGGTTAGGGTTTATTTTATTTAGGTTTTAGATTTTGGGGTTTACTATTTTTGGTTTAAAATCTTTTGTTAGTTATTAATATTTGGGTAGTGGTATTTTTGGCGTGGGGTTTTTGGTGAATGGTTTAGGGCTAGGGTTAGGGTTAAGGTTAGGGTTAGGGTTAGGGTTAGGGTTAGGGTTTATGTTTTTTTTTTATGGTTTTTAGGTATGTAGTTTAGGATTTGAGGTTTAAAATCTATGGTTTAGTGTTTGATGTTTGGGTATCGTATTTTGGACTTAGGTTTTTTAGTATGGGTTTTTTTAGTTGAATTACCCTTGGAGGTGTAGGGGCTGAGCAACACCCCCATGCTTTAACATTTATAACAAAACAAAATACACAGAAGGGGTCATAAACCTAACCTCTAACCTATTATTGTTTGGAGTCAACTTTTGAAAAAGAAAGTCAACTCCTCCCTTAAACAAAAGATGAATAAAAAATACTAAGTACCTAGAAGAGAGGACTTCTCTAATTTTATATAGCTTCTAAGAAACATAAACAAGGGAGACTCTTCCTTTAAATTTGCAGAACTATCTTAACCTATTCAAAGTAGCTATAATTATTATATATTATAGCTATGTTGAAAAGATTAATAAAATTCACGGAGGTTCTTTAATTCTCTTGGTTTTCTTCCTCCTAAAACTTGGCATTTCCAATAAGTCCAATCGATAGTATGCCCTTTCTTCCTAGGTAGTTGTTGGTGGCTGAAATTTACTTGATGATTGGTTGTTTGTTGGCTGTGTTTTGACATAGCATCCGCAACCCAGTTTGCTCCTCTTAAATCGTGTGTGCATTTGAAGTTTTGAGTTTGGTTGATCAGATTTTGCAGCCTCCCTAGTTGAGTTATGAAATTCCATTTAAGGGCTACTTTTTGATTTATCCACTTCACAACGAGTTGTGAATCAAGTTCCAATAAAATCTTCATGTAACAAAGCTCTAATGCCCAAGTCAAACCAAAAACTGCTACCTCCATCTCTACTTTACTGTTTGTTCCATAACCAAGAGTTGCTGCGAAGGCCATCATTAATTGTCCATCTTTATCCCTCAAAATACCTCAATCACCCAGCCTAGCCGGATTGGTAAGTGCACTACAAACAGTGTTTACCTTGATCCACTGATCTGCGGGTTTGCTCTAAGCTACCAAACTTACCTTGGTGTTTTCAACACATCCTTCACATTTCTGGATCAAAGAAGTCCATTTAGCTGGCCATTTGATATGAGGAAATGCTATGCTCAACATCTTTTAGTTGTCCTTAAAAATTGCGTATTTGACCTGTTCTTCCACAAGTTCCAGCATATGAGAATAGGGGTGGCTTGCAGAAGCATCTTGTGGGATGCATTGTTGTCCTTTGCAGACAACCATTGTTGGAGTGGCTGCTGCAGCGAGTGGCAACCAGATTGGATCCTTGGTGTGGCTGCAAAATTGCTCCACACTTTGGCAGCAAATTGTCCTGAAATGAAGATTTGCTAAATATTGTCCATACCTTCATTATTAACATAACAACAACACTTTTATGGCTCTATGCCAAAATTAGTTAACTTCTCATTAGTGGGGAGTTTACCCTATAGGGTCCTCCATGATAGAAACGAAGCTTTAAAAGGAATGTTTTTCTGCGATAACAATGAATTAAACTCATTCTTGATCCTTTTTCCCTGATACTCTCCCAAATTGATGAACATTAAAAGGTTCCATGATTGTTGAGCTTCCAGACAACTTGATCATGGAGGTGAAGTTGAGGGGAAATTTCTGTGGCAATTATTTTGGAGAATTGACTAGCTGGTGCTTGTTCTATCAACTTGTTCCAGTTCAAACTCCTTTCTTCCCATAATTCATCCATTGTTGCATTGTTAAATCTGTTGCTATTGTTGGAAAACTGTGCTAATAGGCCATTGCCAAGCCAATTATCCTACAAAAAAGAACAATTTCCAGACTGAAGTTTCCATTGGATATGTTGTTCCACATGTTCTCTGTTCATCAACATGTTCTTCCATGTCAATGATTCTCCAATATCCCACTTTTTGTTTAGAGGGTTGGATATTTGGCAATATTTTGCTTTCAAAAGGTCACCCCACAAGGTTTGTTATGTTCTAAAAACCCACCATTGTTTGAATTGAAAGGCCATACAGATATCCTTTAAACTTCTCATGCCTACTCCCACTTCATCATAAGGAAAGCTAAGATTCTTCCATGATGCCCAATGATATATCTTTCTCTTATTCCTCCATCCCTAGAAGAAATCTTTTATTAGCATTTGAATTGGTTTAAGCACAGTGGATGGAGGAGTTACTTCAGACAGAAGGTGTATTGGTATTGCCTGTAACATATGCTTTGTAAGTACTGTTTTCCCTCCATAACTGAGTTGTTTGGTTTGCCATCATTTAATCCTGCATACAACTTTGTTAACAAGATCTAGAAAAATATATATTCCTAGGCCTACCAACAAATAAGGGCATCCTAGGTAAGTAAGAGGACCTTGCTTTTGTTTGAAGACTGTGAGTATTTAAATTCTATCTCGTTTGATAATGAAAGAATTATAGTGTAGCATAAAATTACTCTTGTCTTCATTGATGAGTTGTCCGGAAGTGTCTTCACACCCATTTAGAGTTTTCATTAAGATTTTCAAGGTTTTGTTCCTTCCAGAAGTGAAGAGTATTATATCATCAGCAAAGCTCAAGTGATTTACTTGATGTTCCCTCTTTTGCACGAAGAAGCCATGATAGTCCGGATAAGAATGTAACCTATTAAGATATCTAGATAACACTTCTGCACCTAATATAAATAGGACAGGGGATAAGGGATCACCTGGCTTGAGACCTCATGTGGAATGAAAGAAAACATACCTCTTAACGTTGACAACAATTCAATACCAATTGTTGAACAATAATCCCCAAGCAATTGTATGACCAAGAAATCCTGCCATACACCTTTGCCATGTCTATATTTATGATGACATTACACCCAACATTGGGTTTCTTAATATGGTGGGTGATTTCATGAGCAAGAATAATATTCTCAGAATTACTTCTACCCTTAACAAACCCGGATTGATTGGAAGAAATCAAAGAAGGGAGAATAGGGATAAGTCTGGTACCTACTAGTTTAGATATAATCTTGCTAGTGAGGTTACTCAGACTTATAGGACTAAACTAAGTGTGGTTTTTCTGATTACTAACATTAGGAAGTAGGAAAATACAAGAATGGGAATTACTTAGGAATCATTTCCCCACTAAAGAAAGCCTTAACAACTCCCATTAAGTCATCCTTGATAATGTGCCAACATTTTTGAAAAAAGTAACCATTCATACCATCAGAACCAACTTCAAAATTAGGATTCATAGAGAAAATAACACTTTTTAGTTCCTCCATATCGGGCAGACTTGTAAGATTGGTATTTTGTTCTTGGTTGACAATCCTTGGAATGCATTCCAAGGTATCTTCATTGATGAGCTTTTTCTCACCTGTTAAAATCTCCTCGAAATGAGCACAACTTGTCTCAGCAATATCATCCTCACCTTGTATCCATTCCCCATCTTCACTGATAATCTTGTGCACAAATAATTTTCTTCTTCTTCCTCTTATAATGTAATGGAAGTATTTAGAATTTGTATCTCCATCTTTTTGAACAACTGTAATTGAGTTTTCTTTTTCAAAATAGTATCCTCCAACTTGAGGAGCTTGATATATTTAGCAATAATATCATGTAAGGCACTTCTGTTAGCATCATTTTGGTGAAGAATGTATTTCTCCTCCGCCTTGTGAACCTGTTCCTCATACATTCTGAGATTTTGAAAAATATCCTCAAATTTTTTCCTTCACCATGCACTAAGAGAGTTAGCAAACCTCTTCACTTTGTGATGGAATTTTCACATACCAATACCGTCCACTTCCCTATCGCAACAAGTCTGCACAGTTTCCTTGAGAAAAGAGTTTTCCACCCAACAATTGAGGAATTTGAAATACTTGATGTGATTTGTTTCTTTGGAATTCATTTCCATGAAAGGAGGACAATAATCAGATACAGTAAAAGACAAATGAGTAATACAGGTTTGAGGAATATTTTTAAGCCAAGAATCATTAACCATGGCCCTGTCAAGCCTCTTCCAGATTCTGTGATTAATACCTCTCTTATTGGACTATGTGAATTTGTGTCCATTTAAACCAAAGTCCACAAGTCCACATGCTTCAATAACAGCTATAAAATCAATGTTTTCCTCATTTTTAAGGTGCCCCTCCAAGCTTTTCATCCACTGCAGTTATTACATAGAAACTACATATTGCACACCAAGGTTTGGTCTCCTCATATGCTTGCTGAAGCATCTTATCCCAAAGAGGTCTCCTCAAATAATCTTTACATTTTGCATAGACAAAAGTTGTAATGAACTTCCTCTGTAACTCATTGTGTTTTATGTCACATGTTATTTGGTGTTAATCTTCATCAAGAATCTTATAGTCAATATTAGTACTCCAAAAAACCAAAATCTTACCATTACAGTTACTAGTAGCAATTTCCATATTCAATTAAACTTTGATATTTTGCACATGTACACTATCTGAAAAAGGTTCCAACATAGTGATAATTCATAAATGGTGGAGTTTCCTGAGCATTTTGACTCTCTCCAACATCCCTTGAGTGTTGATCCCTCTCACATTCCAAATGATTGTACTAATCATTAGGAATATCTAAAGGAGAATAATGTAGTATTTGGTCTGCTAGCTGTGATATTATTGGTATCTTGATTCTTGAAATGAAACCTATAATGTTGGAACCCTCTTGTAGATAAGCCTTGATTTTTTGAAACATGTTGAAGGCATCCTCTGTAGCCTTATCATTCGAAGGACTGAAGGCTTTAATCAGAGCCTCACTAGTCTCATCATCATCATCCGGATCATCTAGAGAATGATTCTCTCTATCAAATTCATCTTCAGAAATATTCACATCATACTCATCTATCTAAGGTATTGTATTAACTTGACATAATTGTTGACTCTTATCTAGTGGTTCTGTCGAAGCTGAAGTCATGTATCTAGTCTACAAAGGTATAATATCTAAACCATGGTTGTCATTGACCATCACAAATTTTTTGCATTGTTCCTTCTCATTTCCATGAGTGTGTTCCTCTTCACTTTTCTACTGTATATTTTTTCTCAATTTAGAAGCATCCTTTTTTTGTTTGCTTCGCTTATTTTTTTATCTTGGGAGTGCTTTCATGAGTACAATTGTCAATCTGCTTCCCCGAATCATTTGTCTTGGTAACCCTGTCATTTCCTTCACTACCTTCATTTCTATTTTGTTGTTTTCCTTGTTTGTTTCACTTTTAATAGTTGTCTGGTTTTTGCAGCCTGTACCTGTTGTTGATTCTGTTGTTGTTCCTCTTGATGTTGCTTCTTCCTAGAATTATCAGGATCTCTAAAGTCTGGGCTATGGTCTTTATATAACCCCTCATGCATAACATGAGGCAAACTCCCCCTTTTTGTACCCCCCTTCTGGCAAGTTAGTAGTTTCCTCCTTCCACCCCCCTTCCACGCCCTTCCATACCTCAAAAAACATTATCATTCTCATTCAACACACAAAAAGATTTAGGTTGCATTGCTATGATACCTGATTTTTGGAAGATCAGATTCTGATTAGATGGTCCTGTGTTAATGTTGCTTCTGTTTGTGTTCCCCTGTGGGATAGTATTGTTCTTCTCAAGCTGTTTCTCATCGTTTCCTACATAAGGTTCCTGCATAGCCAAATTTTTGAAAGACTTATATTGGAAATTATTTAGATTACATGTTCGCTGAGATTTATCCTGATTTTTGTCATTTGCTAGATGACTTGGAGTATGGACTGGTTTCCATGTTGTCTTATTGTTCTTCTCTTCCTGTGTTTTGGAATTATTCCTCCTTTGTGGTGTTTCCATAGTCTTCGTATACCTTCTACATGCGTGAATAACTTGTTCGCCTCCCTTTATACATTGTGATTATGTTTCTTATTTCCAGATCGCGATTCTCCTTAGGTTTGTATCTTGAAACATTCTCTTTTCTTTTGTGATTTTGTTGTTCCATAGTTCTGTCTTTTTCTCCCAACCACCTTATTCGCTTTCCATCCTGTTTTTGTATACGAGAGACAAAGGAGGCTATTTACATCAATATAGTTGAATCATTGCATTCAATTAAAGCATGCTATGACCAGTTGAGAAATAAACTGTGACTGGCACAATACTACCAATATGGTGTACTTCGATTTAGTTAGCTCCATGGGCTGCTCAAATTGCTATAGTATTATCATAATGGTAGGAACAAATAAAGACCCAATCCACTACTGTCTTTGCCTGGGTTTGTGAAGTCAAAGTCAATCTTGCATTTTATCCTGATCTGGACATATCCTGCTAAAACGACTGTCCGTGATGTACACAGTAGCACGCATACAGAAGACACTAAGTGTCACAAATAAGACCGTAAAGTATAAGGCGCACTTTGCCTACATCTATGTAAAGAAGCGAGGATAGAAGAGGATTCTTGAAGCAATGCTATGGAAGGTCCTCGTAAGAGAATCCAAACTAGAACAATAGGGGTTTCTTCCCACGAGCAAAGAATGGTGGCCAAGACTGTAATATCATAAGTTTACGCTCATAAAGTCATCCTCTTTTGAAGTAAAGGAAAACTGCAGCAGTAGCGAGTGTTCTTAATCTAACTGTACATGTTGGAAAGATAAAATGAAATATGAGACTAGAGTAGTCAATAATGAGGAAACGCACCGGGGGGGCGCAAAACCATAGTAGAGCAACTAAAACACCCCTCCCTCGAACTTAGTTGGCTTTGAGAAATTTAGTAATAATATGGAAAAGCTTCTCACCATGGATTGAGGCTTAAGGAGGATATTTTAACAGATAGGCGCCCAACTGTACACTGAACTTTCCCAACAAAAAAAAGATAATGTATCAGTGTGCCCAACCAGTCTAAGAGTCCAATGAACAAAAACGTAACACATAACAGGGCAATCAGAAGATGACTGAAGAAGTCCTTGGACTTAGGTATTCCTGCTTAGGAGGAGTGTTTGAGCCAGTGGGTTAGTGAGTCAGATGAATGTCTAACCTTTGCATCCAAGTCGAACCACAGTATCAGGAGCAGGTTCATGGATTTTTCGTGTTGATTGTTTTGATTGGTTTGAGTAACTGTTTTTTTCATCACTTTATGGTGGGAGGTAGGTGGGAATTATTTTTAAAGGAGGATTTTGTTTATCAAAATTGCAAAAGATTTTGGAAAGCTCATGGTAATGTTTTGCTCATTTTTTCCCCACTAAATCTTATTGTTTTTCCCTAATCACCATCCGTTTTCCATTGATTGCTCTCTTTTCATTCCCAAACTTATTGGCTATATACTTCTATACTAAATTACTAGAATCATCACGATTACATTTCCCATGACATTTAATGCACATGGCCAACACTAGTTAATTGTATGATTATTGAGTTTTTTAAAAAGTGCGGCGTGAGACCAAGTTGCCCGGCCCAAACCCAACGAACTTTACCTAAATGTTGTTTCTTCTCCATTGACCATTGTAATTATTATTGGTTCTTGAATCATGACAAACCATAATCGATCATTGTCAGCTTTGCATAGGCGCTGAATTACGTCCTACCCTCTTACCTTGCCATTTGGTGATGTTATTGTTGTTAACATCCTTAACACGATCATTGAAGTCATTCTGCATACTTGCCTGCAATTGATTTTCCTTTGTTATTGTGTTGTCGATAGCCTTCACTCCAAAATAGAAGAACTGTGATGAGTTCTCTACGTCTATCACTTCTCTTGGCTGAGTTACTGATGAGCTTTGTTGTATTTTTAAGTTTAGAGTAGCATTCCTAGCTGTGCCTTTTAAAATCCCACCCCTGTGGCATTTGGCGAGTCGTTGTTGCTCAATAATTCTAACTGATTATACTTTTAAAAAGTTTTATCCTGCACTAGTTAATGAGGTGAACACCTTGATGGAGTATAAGATTTACTCCTCATTTTCACCCACCTTAACAACTTCCGTTTCAACTAATATTGGAGTCCACCAGAATTCTTGTCGCCGACGAGCATCCCTGGCAAAAAATCCTTTAGGGTGAAACAAATAAAGGGAATAGGCGAGAGCTTTCCAAAGAATAACAAATTTGCCCTATAGATAGTTTTCACCTCGTTAATTCACTGGAAGTTGTTCGATTTTGAGTTCTAGTTTCATAAGAAAAATTCGCGACTTCTCCATAAATGATATTCTTGTCGCTGGCGACATAGGCATCCTTTGGGGGCTGAGTTTGTGGTAGGAGATACTCCATTCCAAGGGGAACAAACCCCAGTAGGTATTCACCTCGAATCAATTGGTAAGCCATTCGAATTTGAGATCAACTTTCAGGGAGGAAGTATATAGATGCCAACAATATCCCAACTCTAATTGGCAACGACCAATATCTACATTGATTTTTCTCCTTTCAGGTATCACGTTGCTACTGCAATTGATTAGGGACCTGTGATCATACCAAGTCCTATCCATCATTATTTTTATTAGCCTGTGGGGTGATTTAGGGGTAAAAGTTAATTTAGCGATCCCTTCCATTTCCATATTGGAGTTCGCACTTGTTTTATTGCCTTTATCAAAGGCGATGGTAATTGCATGCAACTCAGCCAGAACAACCCCGCCACCAAAAGAAAACAAAAAAAAAACAGCAAAACTACAAAAAAGTTCCGAAAACCTCGATCCACCTCTGCACGCTTACCCAAAAACGACCCCCGCCCAATCCCACCCATTACCTGACCTCACATTCCGTCAAAAACACCACCCCCCCACTACCCAATTCGAACAAAGACCACCCCCACCCCACGCCACCAAAACCCGCAAAACACCCCATCCCCACCCCCCCCCCCCACCCCCCCCCAGCCCCCTCCTCCACAGACACTCCCACTTCCTGCGCCCAACTCTCCCCCGCCTCCCCCACACCCTCACCACCCCCTCCCCCCCCGACACCGCCCCCCCACACCCCCCCACCCCCCCCACACCCGCCCCCCCCACCACCCAACCTCCCCACACCCCCCAACCCTCCCCCCCACACTCCTCTGCGCCCCACAACACCCAACGACCACCCCTCCCCTTCTTCCCACCCCTTTAAACCCCCTTAACCTCCCACAACCCCCAGACACCCGTTCACCCACCTACCACCCGCGCCCCCCCCCGACCCACCCCACCCCTCCCACCCTCCATCCCCATCCCCCCACCCCCCCCACCAAACCAACCCCCCAACATCGTCCTTACCCCCCAACCCCCCCCACCCCCCCCACCCCCCCCTACCGCTCCCCCCCCCACCGATACCCACACCCCCACCCTTCTCCCCCCACACCCCCCCCACCCTCCCCCCCCCCCCACACACCCCACCCCATCCCCCATCACCCCCCACCCCCAGGGCCCCCGAATCCCACCCCCTTCATCCCCACCCCCCCACCCCGCCTCCCCCCCCCCCCCCCCATCTAACCCCTCCCCTCCCACCCCCCCTTCCCCACATCCCACCCCCATCCTCTCTCACCCCTTCCCACCCCCTCCCCCAACCCCCCCCCCCCCCCCCCACACCCTGTCACCACCCCACCCAGTCCAACCCCCCCCTTACTTTCTCCCCCCCCCACCCCCCCCACCCCCCCCCCCCCGCGCCTTCCCACACCCTCACCCCCCCCCCCTCGCAACTCCGCCCCCCGCCCTATACTGCTCTAACCCCCACACAACACCCAGCCCTCACAACGCCCAAACCCTACTCTCCTGTCAACACGTTTACATCCCCACCCCCTCCTCCCCACCCCCCCCCCCCCCCCAAGCTTTCCCCTCACCGCAACCACGCCGTCCCCCCCCCCCACACCGCCCCCTCCCCCCCCCCCAGCTCCCCCCCTAAACCCCACTCACACCCCAACACATCCCTCCATACCCCATAAACGTAGCGCCACCCCACACCTAGCCGCCGCCCACCACACCTAACCCTACCACCCCCTGTACGCGACTGCCCCTTCTGTCCTCCAACCCCCAACCACACCCAGCCTCCGACACGCTCACATTCCCCCGTCCCTCCTCTACCGTCGTAAAAAGTCTCTAACAACCTCTCCACCAAAACCTTCTCCCAACAGCCACTTGCTCTTCCCCCGACAAACACTAGCGCCCCGGGCAAGGCAAAAGCCTATGCAGCGGGCGGTGCCCATCCGTCTCATCAGCCGCCGGGCAGGGTCCGAGCGTTCACCGGCCTGAGAACATGAGCAAGAAAAGGGAGTCCACCAACAAAGAACAGCATACTTCCCACCCCTAACCCGCGGCATCCTCAACCCCGTATCCCCCACCCCCAATCCGCCCCCCCGGCTACCAATGCACAACCCCTCCCCACCTCCAAACCCCCCCCGGCAACACGACCACCCAGCCACCCACCCACCCACCACACCCCCACACCCCTCAGGCAAACACCCCATACCGCTCGCTAAAACCCCCTCCCCTATCAATAACCCCCACATTCCCCCACCGACCACACCTTCCCCACAACCCCTCAAGACCAAACCTAAGAGAACCCACCCTTCTGAAAAAACACGACAGACTCCCCACCACAACACCCCCCCACCCAATCCACCACCTTCCACCCCCCCCCCACCAACCCCCAGGACCCCCTCCCCCATCCCCCCCCTAACACCCCACCCCCTGCGCCCACCCCATACGACACCACACCTCTCAACACCCCCAGCAGCCTCCCCCCCCCCATCACAAACCCCCCACACTCCCCCCCTCCATCCCGCCCCGCCCCCCCCACACACCACACGTACCGCCCCCCACCCCCCCCCCCCCCCCCCACCACCCCCACAACTCCCCCACACTCCCCCCCCACAACCCACCTCCCCCCCACCGACCCCCCTTCCCCCCCACCCCCCCCCCTTCCCACCCCCCCCCCCCCCAACTACCCCTCACACAACCATACCTCACCCCCCCGAACCCCCCATCGCCCCCCGTTCACCCACCCCTCCCCACCCCCCCACACCACTACCAAACCGCACATATCGAAATCCCCACCCCCCCCACAACCCCCCCGCCCCCCCCCAACCGCCAACCACCCCCGACCCCCACACCCCACTTCATACTCCACCCCCCCCTCCCATCAATCTCACCTCAGACCCCCAATCACCCCCAACCACCCTGTTCTCGCAACTACCCCCCCCTTACCCTATTCCACCATCACCCACACCTCCTTACACTCTACCTCCCCCCACATCCTTTCTCCAAGCACCATTATCCTCTACCCCCCCCCCGGCCTTAACCCCCCCCCCACACCTCCCCACCACAACCCCACTACACACCCCCATCCCCAACCTCCCTCCCAACCCGCCCACAGCGCCCCCACCCCCTGCCACACCCCTCTTAACCAAACCCCGAACCCCCCCCCTCAACCCCATCACCCAACCACATCACACCCACCACGTCCGCATCAACCCCACGAACACCCCTACTCCCCTCTCACATACCACCGCCCGCACCCTCCTCCTCACCCCAACCTCCCCACAAGCAAACCCCCCACCAAACCCGAACGCTCCCACCCCACCCCCCCCCAAAACCCCCCCCTCCCCCCCTTCCACTTCCCATCCCACACCTTCCCCACCTCAACCCCCCCTATCAGGCAACTCCCCCCCAACTCAACCCACTCACTGCCACCTCCTTCCCCACCCCCCCCCCCCCATCACTAACCGCCGGCCTAACCCACCCCCCCCCTACTCTACCGATTCGCCAATTAACACACTCCATAACCTGCTCTACACAATCCTCCCCCCCCCACCCCCCCACCACAACTATCCCTCCCCCCAACTCCCACCACCCCCCCCCCACCTTCACCACGGTCCCCCTCACCCAAACACCCCCCGCCCCACCATGGAGCCTTAACTTTCTCCCCCACCACCCCCTAACACTCGAATTACTCTCCCCGAACCCCCTCAACCCCCCACCCCCAACTCTACTACCACAACCCCCCAAATCGGCCTACACAGGGTCCCCCCCACCCCCCCCCTCTCCTCCCTTCCCCCCCCCACCGGCCCCCCCCCTCCTCCAGACTTCCCACTTCCCCCCACCACCTACTCCCTACCCCCCCCCACCCCATCGCTCCCCCCACCACCCCCCCCCCACATTCCCCCCCGGCCCCCACATCCCCCCCCACAGCTTTCCCAAACACAACCACCCCTTACCCCCATAACCTCACCCTCCTTAACTACCTGCCCCCAACCCCAACCGGCCACACTCCCCCGCCCTCCCTTCCACTCCATCCTTTTTCCCCTCCCCCTCCCCGCGATCCCGGCGCTTATTCTTTTCTCGCCACCACATTCTCCCCCCCCGACTATCCAACGCACGTCTCCACGTTGTGAGATAAATTAGAGCGGCGATCATTGTTTGCCATTTGGTTTAGGTGCCCCTGTTGGCGCTTGTCCGGCAACCTACAGATGGTCTTCGGCGGCTCATGCGTCATCTCTATTTGGCTGAAGTAGCCGTTAGAGTCAGCAGCTGAGGTTTTCATAGAGAGCGATTGTTAGTGAGAGAAATTAGAGAGAGAAAACATTATGGAAATGAGGAAGAAATTTTAGTATGGTCTTAGGGTTTAGGGATTAGGGTTTAAGATTAGGGTAAGGATAAGAGTTACAGTGTAGGTGTTTTAAGGTTTTAGAATTTGATGTTTAAAATCAATGATTTAGAATTTAATGTTTGGATTTTGGTTTATTTCTGCCACAAGGGTTTTGGGTTTATGGTTTATGGTTAGGGTTAGGGGTAAGGTTTAGGTTATATTCTTAGGGGTCGGGTAAGGGCTTGGGTTTTAAGTTTTCTTAATTTTTTGGATATAGGGTTTAGTATTGAGGGTGAATATGAATAGTTTAGTATTTACTTTTGGATTTTGCTAGGGCTTGGGTTTAGGGTTTATGGTAGGTATAAGTAGGGGTGGCTAAGGTTTGGAATTAGGGTTAGGCTTAGGTTTAGGATGTTTTAGGTTTAGACTATTTGGGGTGGGGTGAGGAGTTTAGTGTAATATATATGGTTTTAGTGTTAATGAAGGGTCTTTGTATTTTTGGCTTAGGTTTTACAGTTTAGAGTTTATGGTTAAGTTTAAAGATTGGTTTAGGAATATGGTTCGTGTTAGCGATAGGGTTAGAGCTAGCGTTTAGTTTTTCTTTAAGTTTTTTTTGTTTTGGGTTTAGGATATTTTGTTTAAAATCTATGGTTTAGTATTTAATTTTTTTATTTTTGTATTTTTGTTTTGGGGTTTAGGTTTAGGGTTAGTGTTAGTTTTTAGAATTTTTTATGGTTTTTTTATGTTTTAGGGTTTGTGGTTTAGGAATTGAGGTTTAAAATATATGGTTTCGTGTTTAATGTCTATGTATTTTTGGACTTTTAGAATTTTTATTTGCAATTAGTGTTTAGGTTTAGTGTCTGGGTAGCGACGTTAAGAAGTCCATTTCCAGTTGTACGGATCATGCAATTTAATATTCACTATGGTTAAGGTTAACAGTTGTTTAAAGTGGTCAGCAATGTGTAAAATACCAAAAGGGAACTCAAGTTACCAAAAAGTTGACTAGATGAGCTCATTTTATGCGACCATCTCCCTCCACAAGACGATATGTAAAGCATTTTATGGTATTTGTTTTAAAGTTGCATTTGTACCATTTGCCATCCCGGAGTTCAAAATTGCTTGGTGCTTCGGTACCTAGTTACATAATTGGTTGTAGCATTTAAGGGACAGTCTTCTTAGAAGGATGTAAACAGATATGAGTTGTTATTTCCTCCACACATACAGGATTTATTCCTATAGAAGACACTTTTTTATTAGTCTTCTGATAATGCATAGAATTTTCAGCATTGCAACATTTTCTAAAAAATTGATGTGTCAAACCACTTTCATTTTGTTCAACGAAGCCACTGGCACAACCGTTAAGTGGATTGTATCAGTGCAATACGTGTTTACTACAGATACCCCTTAATTGATGACAAAGCTCAAATTACACCGTTAAGTCCTCCCGAGTATGTCGTTACTTTTTGGCATTATAGGTATGTGCCAAAAAACATGAAAAGTACAATACAAATTTGGCTTATTTAATGATTATAAACTTTGCGGATAAGGGGCCAAATTGTTGCAATGATTTATGTGTTGCTGGTTCCTTTTATTATTTATGTGTTGGCTATAGTGTATTATTATGTTCCTGAAGGTTAAGGATAACAAAATTAAAGTTGATTGGTTGGAAGTAAGTTATGATTAGTTGGTTGTAGATAACGAAATCTAGTACATTAAGATGCTAGTTTTGATTAAAACTAACTTTTTACAAAGGATGCTTGTGAGAATGAAGCTTAAATTACATAGGCCGAATATGTACAGACAACTTCTCTAATTAGAAAGAGATGGAATATGTCAAATTCCCTAAAAATAGTAGTAAGATGATATGAGGATGCTATAGCGGAGTTAGTTAGGTGGTTATGAGTGAGTAATTGCTAAAGTGTCTGTGTTAATAAAATGTTATCAAATCTTCAATTCTATCGAGTTATAATGGCGCACATGGGAACAATTTTTTGAACCTATTACACAGTGAAGGCAATTTAGTATCGCTTCATGTTTTGTTATTTCGTCTTGATAACAATAAGAAAATAAGAGGTGAATTTCATGTTAACTAAATAGAAGATGGACCTAGTTCATCCACATCATTAGTACAGATAGGGTATAGTATTATACATATGTATAGACTTCCACCAAATTGAATTGAGATATAACAGGAATCATTTAATATATGCCTACAGTAATTCATCAATCCTAGTCTAGTTAAGGGATATGAAAAAAGTGATCATATACATATTTCTAGTTGTTCTTATTTGCTATCTTTCATGGGAGAAGAGTCTGAGCACCCTCATTTATTATTAAGAAAAAGAAGGAAATCTACTAGTATGGCCAGACCTATCTAGTTAAGCGCAAATCAGCTAAATATAAGACGTTATGAATCATGATATAACTTTATAGGTACCTGCTATTTATTTTATTTTTTAAACTTCAAGGGACATCAAGCATTGATTGTGATATAACAGAACCTAGTAATGAAGGCAAAGCTGAGCTCGGCCTACTACTCGAAAAGATGAACTATTTTTTGAGGATTTTCTTTTTCTATCTTAACTGTACTATTTATATTGACATCTACGGAAGACAAGTCCATATAGGAGAACACCTATAAGATTTCTTAGGATATTGGAAATAGTAGATGGAAAATCAATTCTATGTGCTTTGATGCGCGTAAGGAATATGAGCAGAACTATCCCACCTGTAACTTAAATGCTTTAGACAGTGTGTTAACCTTAGTAGGGTTGAGTGGTTCTATAGGATATATCGCAGTCTCCAAAGATGATTTGTTATATAATTATGCATGTTGCATGTTCTATAACTTATTTATTTGTATGACATTTTCCCTTTGTGTATTGCCTTATCACATGTTGCCTAACGTGATGGAATGCTTATATGCAAGTGTTATCCGCTTCAAAGCACCCTTGTTTATTGATGTTTTCATAGGAAATTTTCCATACATGCTATTTATTGCAACGGTTTCTTCCCGCATGCCACTTTTCAATATTGTATGGGTAATGCATACTAATTAATCATATGACCATTTTTATAAATTTTGTATACCTCGTAACCTACTTTCTTAAACATTTCAGGACTTATAGCTTTTCTGTCCATCTGCTATATGCTCACTTGCTCATATTTCATATTTGTGCTCATTGATATGTTAGTCCACCTATCCATGCATTTTATTACACTTGCTCAATATGATTTGTGTTCCGTATTTCATTTTCTAATATGTCTACATGTCACATCTACTACATCTCTTATATTATGTACTCATGCATCATGTGATCATATAGTCTAATCCTACATTCCCTATAGTTCATTTGCTCACACTCTAACATATGGTTTATATGCACACGTACACCATGTATTTTTATAGCTTAATGCCAATATACCTTACGCGCTCTCTTTTGAGCTAGTCTTCCTATGTGTCTAATACACTCAAACTTCTTCTCAAATAAGAAGTAAAGCAGTCGTATCAAGTAAAAAATCCAACTAATGAGGTTAGGATCGGTTCCCATTAGGAAAATAGTTCAGGGGTGGGGGGGGGGGGGGGAATTAACTTCAATCTATTTACTACTTCTATACGTCATCATTTCCTTGGGAAACAAGACAATAAAAGGGGGTTTTTATATACTTCGAAATGAATTTAACAAAATAGCTAAATTAAATGAGACAACTAACAGCTCAAAATTGGATTTTAAATGTCCAATTAATCAATAGTAAGTAGGATTACGTGTTCCCCACAAGTTGCTAAACTTTATAATTCTACTATAAACAAAACTATTTCCTAGTATCTTTGCCAGGACAAAGTTAAATTTATATTTCTAAAATCCTTGGTTTGGCATATAAAAAATTGCACTCGGCACCTTGGTCCGGCTATGTGTGTTGCCTATACTAACCCTTACATTTACCTCATATTAAGCATCATATTCTATATTTAACTAAGTTATTACCTCGTACAAATCAATACTAGCCTATGAGATAGTATACACTAAATCTATCTTGATACTTCTTTTCCTATTATCTACCTCCTTGGTTCGGCAAGTAGAATTAAGGTGAGTTCTAACGTTTTCCATCCGTTAAAAAGACTTCTAAGCGAAAGAATTATAAATACATGCAAGAAACTATTCTAGAATTGTTAATTTAGTTAGGTTTTACCTCATTATTAGCCTATGGTTCCCACAACACTAGTTATAGAGTTTAGTTACCCAGACCCATAATCAAAATATTTGAATATGTAATATAAGAATTCATGCACTTACTTCAATGAGATAGAATAAAATCCAGAAATTCACTTTATTTATCAAAAAAATCACCAACAATCAATTAATGATATTATTCGAAGACTAAGATTCTCCAAAAGTGTAATAATAATCACAAAATCTAATCCACAAAAGAAGCTAAAATAACCAAGAGTCTAACTATAACAGAGTCTAATCACCAAAACGTTTAACACCAAAAAAAATGTTTTTAAACTATTAATAAAAGACAAAAACCTAATCAAAGAAGGACTCTATTTGCGGGAAATTTTTCAAAACGTCATTGGGTCGACAGACCTCGCGACGGGTCGTCGTGGTCACGACGGGCCGTCATGGACTCCGTCGTCACAAAATCTAATCCACAAAAGAAGCTAAAATAACCAAGAGTGTAACTATAACAGAGTCTAATCACCAAAAATTTTAACCCCAAAAACAATGTTTTTTGAACTATTAATTAAAGACAAAAACCTAATCAAAGAAGGACGCTATTTGCTGGAAATTTTTCAAAACGTCGTTGGTTCGGCAGACCTCGCGACAGGTCGTCGTGGTCACGACTGGCCGTCATGGACTCCGTCGTCCCATACTTGGCATATTCTTCTTCTTCTCTATTCATTATCCTCGACGGCAGGTATGACGAATCCTCACAGTCACAACGGTCCATCGAGGGTGTCCGTTCCATAACACCTAAACTCTTGGAATTTGGGTACTGGGACTACTTCTCTGATTTTCAAGATGAATCAGCAGGGCGGACCGTCATGGCTATGACGATCCATTACACACTCCTTAACCCCACACTTTGTTAGACTTCCTCATCTTCCTTCAGCAGCTTCACTACGATGCCACCTACAGACCGTCACAGGCACAACAGATCGTCACAAGCTCCGTAGATGGTACTTTTCTGCTTTTGTTGCTCAATAACCTCTGCATTCATCTTTTAGAAGATTTCCTACAAATAAAGAGAAACTTACATAAAAATTAAAACAAAAAGGCTTTTGGACACATATTAAACTTAAGGAAAAATCATCAAAAATACGGTGAAACCACGGTATATCAACACCCTAAACTTAAATGCGTTGTTTGTCGTCAAGCGACACACTATGACTCACTACAAAATCTTTGTACAATAGTATCCATGTTTTATCTTCGCAATCATTTGGCTATCAATCCCGATTAGTCTAACCATATTTATGCATGCTATAACTATTAGGCTTGCATTACGTGCAATCAGACCATAACACTGACTCACCATGCACTAATGCATATCCTCTTCAATATCTCACCGAGGTGCTAATATTTCCAGTATTGCAACTAGTTTCCTTACTTCAAAAAAATATCCTTATTTTTCACACAATGATTTCAGTTTGAGTATAAGGGTTACTTTTCAACACTCGCTCTCTGAACAGATTCACAACTCATTCATACATATTGCCATAAGCTTGCCCTTATTTTCACGATAGGACTTTCTTAGCTTGTATCATAGGCTCAAGGTCAGGTAGGGTATATTTAGGTATACTTTAGTGACTTTTTGCCCTCCTTGACATATCGGCTAAACATACCTCTTTTCAGCAATTTATTTCTTCCAATTTCCCATATTCTTTTACCTTGATATTTTCCCTTCTTTCTTCATTTGGGTAAGTGAATCTCTTCTTTTCTTGCTTGTATTTATTGTAATTTTTTTTATTTCACTTTTCTTTCAACTGATTCTTGAGTAACTTTACTTTTGTTCTTTCTATCTCTTTGTTCTTTCAACCCCATTTTCCAGATCATTCCTCATAATAGACACCCTCAACTCATGGATTTACCATGAGTAAAAGTACACAATACCCAAAGTTGGGTCAGGTCCATAAAAAGGGTTGTTTACTGCATTAGCCACCCACAACTTATGCTTTTGGCATAAGCTTTGTCCAAGGAAGGACCAGAGCCAACACATTATTCTCAGAAAAGATCATTTGGGTTAAAAAAAAGGTCTAGTTTAAGCTAAAATAATTTAGATCAAAGATGGATTAATTTTAGTTGGTTTTGTTTTATTTAGGCTAAAAATGGGTTATATTGAACAAAGGCCTATGATCCTTTCATAATTGTCTATTACAAGTTACTTTTAGCAAGACTAACCAGGCAAGTTCTAGCTCAGTACAAATAGTGGAGTATTCAAATCTTTCTCACGCTCACATGACAAATCATTACTCTACAAGTTTATCAGACACCTAGTTTGAATTTTAGACTTAGGGTCATACAGTGGTGTATCTCTATGCCATGCTTAGAGCCACAGATTTATCAATTATTATGCCTAGTCATGCATCATTTTCATTTCATTAGGATATCATTTTATCCATCATGCTTCAGATATAAACTTTTTACACAAGATATAGACATGCCGGTTCAACAGTAAAAATAATCATTCTTTTGGGAAAAATACTCAGACTTAACCCTAGCACTCACTTTACACTTACCCCACCCCCAACAATAACACATGCAATTGTCTCCAATCCATAAAAAATTTGAATACAAGAGTGGTAGGTGAAGAAAACTTTGGGGTGCAAAGCGCCGACAATTAGCAAGCTGGTGGGTCCGATTACCCAGAAACCACTACCCCTGTAATCTGGAAACCCTCAGTAATGTCCTCAGCAACAACAACACTATCAGCAGTGTCTCCCGCTATCTCCACATTTCTGGAGCTAGATGCCCAGCAGCTGACTCTACGGCCCTCATCCGACGCCCCTCGGCATCAGCAAGTGAGGCTCTACTTGCAGCCTCCATCTCACGGCCCTCCTTCCTCTGTGATCTAGCCTCATCCTCCTCTCGACCCCTACGCCTCTTCATTCTCTCGAGGGGGAGGTGGCGGAATATCAAAAGTGTCGAATCAGGCCGCCATCACTGTGTCCTCAGCATGCTCTGAAGAAGAGGCCTCAGACTCAGGAACCCTAGCCTCTAAGATCATATCGATCTCTGCGCGAAGACTCTCGACCAAAAGCTGAAGGGTCGACACATCCACCTGAGGGGATGGCCGAGCTACCACCCGCAAATCAAAAGCGTCCAAGCGATGATGAACCTCAGCGATCGTCCGCTCTGTGTTCTGGACGATTCTCCTCTCCAAGCGCTCTTCTGCCTCCGCAATAGACCTCTACATCTAAGGCTAGATATGATGCAAAAGTGTAGCCATCTGTTCCTCTAGTTTCTGGACCCTAGCAAGCCGGACAAGAGCGGGGAAAGGGGCTGAGCGAGAGGATCTCGGGGCAGTGCACCTATCACGGATAGACTCGACCGGGGTAGTGTCAGTGGAAGCAGCCTGCGTAGACATGCGAACCTATGCTACCGTATCAGCCAGATTATCACGAAGTGGAGTCAACTCTTGATGGGTCCCTCTGCGTAGAGCAAACTCATTGGCCTCATCCCTGATAAGGCCAATATCAACAGTGCCCAGCGGGTACACCTGCTGGACCTGCATAAAGAAAATATCATGCATGGAAAAGGGTATATAGTTTGTGCCGTAAAACCATCTCGTGCATAACCGCCTGTATAAGAACAGAAAATCCACTCAAACCTGCTATCTTTTCGCCGTCATTAGTACTTTGCACGATCCCTGTGACTATATTATAATGGTTTGTTGGGGGTACGGTAGTGGGCAAGACAATTACCATAAAAACTTCGCGTAAGGTTAGGGTCAGCCTTCTTGATGGCTCCATTCAGCGTGGTTACCCATTCAGCACCCGCTCCGTCAATAGAAAACTTCAAGGCCATTTCACCTCTTGGTGGTTCTCTCTCACGATGGCTCACGCAAAGAATTGTCCATCTTTATGACAATTTGCAACGGTATCAAATCGGCGGTGGAGGGTCACCTTTTTCATCAACATCCTCCCATATAGATCGTCGGATAGGGAGGCATGGAGATATCAACGTGAATTCCACGTACTCGGACATGTCTGCAGGGGGCTGTTTGCGGTGCAACACCTATCAATCTTGATCTAAGAGTAATCCACGTAGAGGTTTGGAGAAGCTCTTTAAAACCTAACTTCCCTATAACATCCCATGAACACTTGTCCCACTTCAGTCGATGTCCTTGGTGAAAGATTGTGGATCTCTGGCATAGTCGGGGAGACTTCCCAGTAAGGACATGCCTCCTATGTAGGGTCCGTTCAGACGCCGTTGTCATTAAGAAACTTTGCATCTGAATAAACTTGATACTGCGTGTCGATAACCAGGGTGAGAGCACGAGTCGGTGAGCCGGTGTGTATTCAGAACTGTCAGCCTAATCAAACGAGGTAGACTGTGCAGTTGTTGCGGGTGTAGGGACCTCACCAGATCAGGAGGCTTCCTTCGACCACGAAACATCTAAGGATCCAGATACACCTTCTTCATGACTAGCTGACCCAAAAGGTGTGCCGAACAGTGTGCGCTCCTCATCAAACTGGGAGGTAGTGGCTATGACGGACGCCACCTTTTTGGGCGTGGTTGTGGCAGAACGTGCAGCTCGGGATTGCATAGAAAGTGCGTGAGGGCACGAACTAGGGGTCACGCTCATCATCATAGCCAATGACCAGGCGGGCAAATAGGGCGATAGACTTCGATTGCCCACGTACGTAGACTCGATCTTATTTTGGTGCCATACTATATAGTACATGTAAATAATCAATATTAGTACTAGAAGGAGCAAACAAGACAAGCAAAACGACATAAAATAAATAAAACAGTGTAGATGCAATGACTTTTCTATAGTAACAGTGAAACACGGCGCACCAGGTGATGGCTCGTCGTGACTAGGACAGACCGTCATGGGGTCCTTCATGTCTTAAACAATGTTTAGGTGGAGACCCCTGAAGGAAAGTCCATGACAAGTATAATGGATAAGCAGGACGGACCGCAGTGATGATGACGGTCCGTCGTCTATGTCTGTCATGGGACACTTAGAAAAAAGTATGGAGACCCATAGGAGAGGCGTCTCTGACCGTCATGACGGTTATGTAGGACCGACCGTCGAGGATGTGACTGTCCATGGTAGATGTCCGTTAGAGGAGACTTGGGAAAAATTGGAGACCCTTAGGATAGGGGTCTCTGACCGCCATGACGGTTATGCAGGACAGACCGTCGATGGTATGACGGTCCATCGTAAATGTCCGTAAGAGGACACTTTGAAAAAGTAAGAGACCCTTGGGAATAGGTTCTCTAATGACCAGAACGATTATACAGGACAGACCATCGTAGGAACGACGATTTGTTGCATGTGTCTTTTGGTGGACACTTAGAAAAAGTGAGAGACCCTAAGGAATAGGGTCTCTGACCACCAGAACCGTTGTGCAGGAGGGACCGTCGTGGGAACAATGGTCCGTCCCATGTATCCGTTGGTGGACAGTTGGAGAAAATTTGACAGTGGGGTGCTGGGGATGTCGGGACGGACCATATGATGGTCCCATCGTGGTACGTGGTCCGTCATCGGGGTCTCATTCTGTCTTGCAGATGACAGAACTGGGGATTCCCGACAATCATCTCCTATGACGCCAAATGGAATTTTTACGTGTTTTTAAACCCTACATGTGCAAACCCACTACCGAGTAACCTAGCAATGCTAAAGCAGCTATTTCTAGAGTTCTAACAATTGAGTTTGAGAATTCTTCAACTAGGTAAGGAATAATATGTATTAAAGATGAACCCTCATAAGATATGGGCTAATACTAATTGATAAACAAAAATGCAATGTAAATTGGTAGAAATAAGATACACATACTTGAGAATTTGAGAAAAACAAGCGAGGAAGTTACTTGGTGATCAAGTAGATAACCACAGCAACAGACTCCGACTAGTAGAGAATGGACTTTTAGGAATTGGGAAATTTAGGAAAATGATCGGTTGAAAGAGAGGTAGGAAATTTGAAGTTGAAAAGGGAGGGAAATGGGAGGAAGAAGGAAGGAAATGGGTGGAATGAAGGGGTGGGGTTTTAAATGTTATGAATTTTTTTAAAAAAACATCTAGGACAGGTCGGGTACGCTTCATTAATGACGCGACGAGTCCCCGATGACAGTCCGTCGCATTTGTGATAGCCCATCGTTGGTTCCATCGCGTGTGAACTAGTTTTTAAAATAACAGAAAGTTGTACCTGGTGCGACGGATTAATGCAAAGGTCTGTCGCGTTCGTGATGGGCCGTCGATGGGTCCGTCAGTGGACTGCTGGCAGGTGTAATTCTGCGAATTTCTTTTGTGATGGTGCCTGCAAATTTAAAACCCCATTAGTAGAAGCAACCATTATAGAAAGACCAACTAAAAGGATTGGGTTAGCTGATATCCGTGGTTTCACGTATAATTAATACTTTTTCCTTAAGTTTTATGTTCCAAAACCTTTTTTGGGCTAATTTTTATATAAGTTTTCTCTTCGTTTGTGAAAATCTGTCCAAGCTGAATGCGTAGAATTTTGAGCTAAGAAATGCAAAGAGACCACCTACGTAACTTATGACGGTCCGTCGCTTGTGACTGTCGGTATGTGGCACAGGTGTTCTGAAGCTGCTGAAGGAAGATGGGGAAGTCTGCCAAGTGTGGGTTACCATGCTGGGTGATGGTCCTTCGTGGCTATTTGACAGTCCGCCCTGCAAGGTTCTTCATGAAGTTCAGATACGTAATCCTGTAACCCAGATTCCAATAGTTGATGTTTTTGAACGAATACCCTCGACGGACCGTTGGTGCCTATAAACGTCCGGTCATACTGCCGTCGGGGTGGTGAAGAGAGTAGCATAAGAAATTACACAAGTAATGGGACGACAGAGTCACATGAACGGTCCGTCGTGACCAAGACGAATCCGTCGTGAGGTCCGTTGACCCAGCCGCTTTTGCAGATTTCCAGAAAACATAGTCCTTGTTTAATGATGGTATTTTTACCATATTCTTTTAATAAATAGTTCAAAAACATCATTTTTTGGGGTTAGACTCTTAAATTGTTAGACCCATATTGTTTGAAAAGGCACCTCTGTATATTGTTAGACCTCATATTATGAGACTTATGGTTCTTACGTTAGATTGGGAGATCCTTGAAGTGAATTTTTGGTGGATTAATCACAAAACTTTTGGATTTTACTCTTTCAGCATTGAGTCGTAACATAACCCTCCTTTATTTATATATTTGAATATGTGTTTATGGCCATGAGTAACTAAACTCCATAACTAGGGTTTGTGGGGAACCATAGGCAAATAATGATAAACCCTAAACTAAATAACAATTCTAGAATAGGTGTCTTGCGATGTATTAAATAGTTTCGTTCGCTTAGGATTTCTTTTAAAGGATTACCAACCGTTAGACACCTCGCCTTTAATGTTTTTTCTACTTGCCGGACCAAGGGGGTTGATATAGTAAGAGGAATTTTATTTAACATCGATTTAAGTGTATAACTCAATCTAAATATGGCAAGTATTGATTGGGTACGAGGTAATAACTTGTCAATGATCGAATACGATTGCTTAATAGGAGTAAGGAATAAGGTAGATAACAACACACGTCGCCGGACGAAGAGAATGCGAGTGAAATTTTTCTAGATGCCCGACCAAGGATTTAGAAATACTACTTATCACTTTTGCCATGCAGATACAGGAAAGAATTGTGTATTGTTAGAATATCAAGTATGAACCTGTGGGGACCACGTAAACCCTAGTTACTTTGATTAATTGATTAAATCCAATGTCAAGCTGTTAATGTCTCGTTCAGGCTTATTTATTTTTCACTCATTGTAGAAATATGAAACCCCCTTTTTAGGTTTTTACTTTCAAGGAAGTCATGACCAAACATAGTAATAAAACAGGTTGAATTTAAGTCTAGACTATTTTCTTCTTGGGAACAATCCCACCTCACTAGTTGGGTTTATTTACATTGACACGACCGCTTTACTGCTTTCTTGAGAAGTAAGTTTGAGCGTTCAGTTCCTCCCAAAAGCACCTGATTTAACATCGCGGCACGACTGAGGACGCTTGATTTACTCAGCCTTCATCAGATGGGATGCCTCCGATCCCTTCATTTGTCATTCTTAACCCAAAACAAAGAGGATCTTTATCCGTATCTCCATCACCTTAACCAACACTCCCTCATTGTTTGTAACTCACTTCCTCCATGAGGAATAATTGGGTAATCAAGTAAGGGAAAGTACCATTTGTCACTGAGCTTGCCCGGAAGCCACACAACCCTTATAACTTTCTAGCACATGTGGAGTATCCCTATAGGCCTTTTCACTGTGCTTTCGCCATCCATTACCGTCATCGCAGCTGGGCTATGGGTCACCCAACCCCAAACTTCTTCTACATCCAGAGGGAACATGGAGAGTTCTGCTTGCACCCGCAGATCACATATGCTTTCACAAAATGTCATTACTCGACTGTCCAAGGAATATTGTACCCCCGGATCTCCTTTCTTTTGTAAGGAGATCCTTGTAGCATAGCACTACCATGCTGCTTCTATCATCATCCTCGACATGACCGATATTTTCTTTTAACCAACTTTCATAAACTTGGCCTAACTGGGCATTTGTTCTAACTTCTATTAAAGGGCATTGATCTAAAGCTTGGCTTCACATTGTTATAAAACGCCGATATTATCCATTCTTGTCTTTTTCCACTAATCTTTTGAGGAAAGGGGGGTGGTGGTCTAGGCATGATAATACCCTTTATAGGGACTTCCGTAGTCTTTTCCAGTTGCTAATCTTCTGCTTCACCACTACCCTCACAACCTAGCATTATCCTTTCTCCACCTTGTCCTCATAAGATGGAATGGGTGGTCATGGTGTGGCTCACCAACCAGAGAGTGGGGATTACATACAATGTGCATCAATTTTTTGGATTTTGGAAAGTTTTGCTAGAAAAGATTGCCCGTTGCTGTGTTGTTCACAATCACATATATTGGGCCATTTGCAACTTGATTGCAGTCGTATCGAGTTTATGCCTCAATACCCGCTAATCACTCCTTACTCTTTGGATGTGCTCATCATTGCATCGAACCTCCACGTCATTTTGTGGCAACATATCCCTCACTCGTTCATACACCTCCACCATCCCTTGGGTAACTTCACGTTTTGAGGAGGGACATAGGGCCCCTTCCACTCATTCCTGTTACAATAGTTTACCCCTGTTGAGTTGTTATCGCGGTTGTAGTTTTTCTCTCGAACTAAGACCCTCACGGTTATAGTTACCATAGATCTGACCTGGGTTCCTTGACCTTGTGTGTACAATTAATCATGATTTGAGCCTTGGGCATTCGGTCGGAACCCAACCCTCTGCCTCATTTAACCGATAGGATCTCCCCGCATAATCGCAATTTTTTTTTTTTTCATCATTTGGTGGTGGTGGGTTAGACAATAGTGACCACATTTATCGTTTTCTTCACCCAGTGATATATGATTTTAATTACAACCCAAGCTCATTCTCATCTTAGCCATCTCTTTCCGATCTCTCTGTGGGTCTGTTTATGATTGGATTGCATTGCAAGTATTTCTCCCAGTATCTGACTTCCTTGTCTCCAAGCTTTATTTTTCTGGAGATTTTCCTCTAACTTTTAGCAATCCTCAGATAAGGCACACTCCCATAAAACCACATTCTATAAGTATCCAAAACCGGCTTGGTGTGGTTAATTATCATCTTACCCGATAAAGTAGTCCTGTGGCAATGAACTCATCATGGTTAGTACAGTTGTATTGTGGGCTTCTTCTAGGGAAAAACGGGAGGGTGAATCTATCCCAAGAACTACTAACTAACTCTCCATAGGCCACAAAGTTGTTCACCCGTCTTTGTGGTACAGTTTCTTGGAGATCTGGTTGTAGCGTGCTAAAGAGATGTCCCTTATTTGTTCCAAGTGAAATTGAGTTATAAAGGAGCTAAGTGACAAAAATAGCAGCCTCTCCCATCAGTGAGAGGAAACACTCTTAGCCCTATTACATCCAAGTCCCAAGTCCGCCTCCCTACAACACCCCCCTACCCCCCCCCGCCCTCTTTTACACACTGTCCTTACCTTAGCTAATATTGCCTTGTTGGGATCCTTAGAAGGTAGCCCTGAAAAACAAACCTCTAGCAAGTGAGAAGTTGCATTCGGTACTAGTTACCACAGTGTCTGGTGGCAAAGTTTGGCAGACAGTGACCCTTGGAGTCCTTCTATATTGTCATAGCCCTCTCTAAAGTATTCTTGGGCCGTGGATCACGATTTTGTCCCTTCCTGTTGGTTTTCAACCGGAGCATCAGGTAAAAACAGACCCATGAACATCACACCGATTAACTGGGATTTTTTCCTGGTTCGGATCATCATCACTTATACCCAGGATTCAATTCAGTTGCGTAGTTACCTTCAGAATTCGTGATTTCAGGGGAACCAATGGTTCTCTTCTTCGCCGTGTCTTTAAGCATACAGGAATATAGCTCTTGCAAGAATAAAAAATAAAAAGAAGTAAAATTATAAGAGGTGAATGTGGAAAACTACGTATGGTAGAACAGTCAAAGTGAGGTTATTATAGTTCATCACTAAATAACCACACTTTTTTGGTGCCGAGACTAATTCTACTAAAAAGAATTTGATACCCTCAAACTGGGGGGTACTTCTCAATCAGATAGTACAACGGTCGTATCAATTAAAGAAACCCGCTACTGAGGTTTGATCGTGCCCACGAGGAAATAGTTCAGACTTAACTTCATCTATTAGTACGACCATTTAGTTCAATAATTTCCCTTGGAAAACAAAGCATAAAAGGTGTTTTTTACGTCGAACAGGAATGAAAAATAAATAGGTAATAAAGAGACACAAACAGCTTCAAATGTTGGAGTTTAGATCATTAATACAGTACTAGGGTTCGTGTCCCCCACGGTTTCTAACATGATAATTCTAACTATAACAATTCTTATCCCTCGTATCTGCATTCGAAATATCAGTTAATGTATTTCTAAATCCTTGGTCCGGCATCAAAGAATTTCACTCCGCACCTTGGACCGGCTAAGTGTGTTACTATAATAACCCTTACCTTTACCTCATATTAAGCATCATATTCGATATTTAACTTAGTTATTACCTCGTACCAATAAATACTAGCCTATTAGATAGTGTACACTAAATCTACGTTGATAATTATTTTCCTATTATCTACCTCCTTGGTCCGACAAGTAGAATTAAGGCGAGTTCTAACATAGTCCATCCCTTAAAAAGACATCTAAGCGAGGAATTATAAATACATGCAGACCTATTCTAGACTTGTTAATTTAGTAGGTTTTACCTCATTATCGCTTATGGTTCCCACAACCCTAGTTATAGAGTTTAGTACCATAGCCATAATCACTATATTTCAAATATGTAAATATAGAATTGATGCAACTTACTTCAATAGAAAGAATAAATCCAGAAATTTCACTTTATTAATCTCACATCACCACCATCATACGGATATTATTCGAAATTAAAGATTCTCCAAAAGTGAAATCATAATCACAAAGTCTAATCCACCAAAGCACCTAAAAATAACCAAGAGTCTAACTATCTGAGAGTCCATCACCAAAATTCTAACCCCGAAATGAAGGTTTTTTAAACTTTATAAAAACACAAACCTAACAAAGAGGGACTCTATTTGCGTTGAAACTCTGTTAACCATGTGGCTGGGTTTGACGGACTTCGCGACGGGTCATCGTGTCACACGGGCCGCCATGGACTTTGTCGTCCCATACGTGCAAATTCTTCTGGTGCGCTCTTTATTTTTCCTCGACGGCAGGTATTGAAGAAAATAATCA
The DNA here is from genome assembly GCA_027704765.1 of Solanum habrochaites. NCBI lineage: Eukaryota > Viridiplantae > Streptophyta > Magnoliopsida > Solanales > Solanaceae > Solanum > Solanum habrochaites. The sequence continues at coordinate 30,370,169 of JAKWJA010002499.1, read as the reverse complement.
CATGGCACAACAATCCGTCGAGGGTCTCCGTTCCATAACACTTATACTCTTGAATTTGGGTACTGGGACTACTTCTCTGATCTCATGACGACTGCAGGACGACTGGCATGGCTTACGACGGTCCTGTCACACACCCAGTTAACCACACACTGGTCAAACTTCCCATCTTTCCGTCAGTAGCTTCTCTCCGATGCTCCTTTTGTACTCGTCAATGCATAGACGGACCTTCACAATCATCCGTAGGTGGTACTTTTCTGCATTTCCTTGCTCAAACCCCCTGCATTAACTTTTACACAGATTTCCTGCAAATAAAAAGAAACTTACATAAAAATTAATGCAAAAAGGCTTTGGACAAACACTAAACTTAGTGAAAAACCATTAAAAATGTTGTGAAACCACGGTATATCAGTGTCATGCCCAATGTGACTATACTATGCACCTTCTATGCTTATTGATTTGAGTTTTGAACAATTTGAGAAAATATTTCCTTCTATCATTATGTAGTGACGGTTTTGACTAGAAAAGGTTGGGAATATATGTAATTTATTCAACCATAGATAAATCACTTATCATTGTAAACTATGCAAGAGCAGCATAAAACTTTAGATTTAAATTAATGATTGTGCTTTCTCAAAAGACTCACCTCTGAAAAGTGTTATGAAATTAAATTAGAAGGGAAAGTACTGCTCTTATAGCCTATGATTTTATGTGTCCGTTCATACACAAAATAAATTGGGATATATTGTCACGACCAAAATATAGACCCTAGATGAGACTGGCGTCGTTGACCTCTCAAGGGCGAAGAATGAAGCCTCATACGCATTCCTCACTTCTCTAGCTGATTGAAGCAGAAAATTTGATTCTCTTTTGACTTCTTTTTACAATGATAAACCATTTGAAACTTAAACATCCATAGGCGTCCAATTCAATTATATCTATATATTATATGAAATAAATAAACATTTCATAATGCAATCAAAAATTGTTACCACCCAAAAGGACACCAATAAAAGTCCTGAACTAAAAGTGGAAGAAACACGAGTATATCTGATCCAATCGCTATACAAATATACTAAGCTAGATAATCACGTAGATATCTCGCAAGCATGAGGGGTTTTACAACGTCTAATGATGCCCACAATCTGGATAGTGGCAAGCAGCCAACCTTAAACTCAAAGCGTCGCCTGTGCCTGCACCTAAATTAAGTTTGTAAGTGATTATTTATTACACAATTGTACTAAGTATTGGTACATGCAAGCACCACCCATGGAGGATACGCTTAATAGAATAGCTCTTTCCCTAACGACATGATTATGGAAAGTCACGATTAGTGGACTTGCCAATTGGGGTTAGAAGTTAGAAACTTTACATATTTGTATTAGGAAGTCAGTGAGCTTTACAAATATTGGATTATGAAAGTCAGTACACTTTTTCAATTTTGGACTAGGAAAGTCGTTCATAGAGACGCATGCAATCATCATACTTATCATATTTCACATAGCTATAACATCTTTAAGATATATTCTTCATTTCCATAAGAACCTGGAATCCATCTACTTGACATTAGACTTTCAAAATTAGTGATCACATATGGACCTTAAAATAGAGTCTTCTTTACAACATAGAGGGATGCGATCAACCCACTCAATTAAATTAAGTCCTGTCACATTTCATTTTCATTAATAGGCTAGTGTGATTACCATCTATATCGAGGATGTAGTTTTAGACTTTTCATCATGGTTTTGTTGTGCAATGATCATACCTATTTGCATTAGTTGAATCTAGCTCGCTCACCTCTTGATTATTCTTCTAAACCTTTGGTAATCGTTCATGTTCATTATGTCAATCATTTGAGGAGTGGCCTCATTCAATTCAATTTGTGAACATTAAACTTTAACGAACATCGATCAGTGAGCACTCATGAATATTCCAGTGTCTCCCCCACACCTAAAGAGGTGTAATCAACGGCTAAGGTGCCAAACATGCTAGATACATGGGAAATTTTTAACCCCAACCAGATCCCTTAATGTAGTAAGAGCTGAAACAGGAGATATAAGGAGATCCATACTTCCCTTCGCTGCCGAACAACTCTCTGCTCATGAGAGTCCGATGAACCTCCGACCTTCCCGGCAGAAACGCATCACCACTCTGTCTAGTCTATCATGCTCAATATTTCATTACATTCACTCCATCTCAATAACGTCATGGAAGAATGGCTTCTATTATCAAGACAATCATATCTCCATAGAATGATTTCTCATTTCAACAATTAGTTTAAGTTTGTTAATCTCAATCTTCCTGGTGGTACCGTTTGTACCATTTACTAGCTCATTGAATTGCTCTTATCTTTACATTAGCCCCTTTAGCATGTTGTCAGCCCCGCTCCTATGATAGTGCATCTGGCCATTTGTGTGGTTGCAACTCTTTGTAACCTTTCTGGGGTTCAAAATCATTTCATTACATAATAATATTTCATCGTCATGTCAATGGCACTTGGCATTTAGCGCGCTTTTACAACACTATAGGTTACCCGTCTATGGTACATAATTTCATTACACATATCTAGAGGTTTTTCCACTTATTTTTACGTGTATGCTAGACTATGGGTCTATACATACAAGCCATGAGGCGGCAACTCATCGTTTGTATAAGTGACTCATATCTTCCTCAGATTAATGTATCTAGGATTATGAATCTTCTATGTATGGCAAGATCTCGATTTTGATCTAAGTAGGTTGCATTAATTCGCTTGACCATTTTATCCGTTTTACTGATGTATCAACTCGGAAATATGAGCAAGGGAGCACAAGTTCAAATCCCTTGGACAACACTTACATTTTTCCTTGATTTTATTTTCTAGGTTTCATGACATTAAGACTCTAGATCGTGCCCCAACATTAACATTTCTTTTTAGTTCCTTTTCTACACAAAGTCTTTCCCTTGGACGAAGGGTTGTGGGTTTGAATCCCCATAACCCAATTTTATTTTCCTATTTATTTTTTTCTTGTTCATTTCGCCTCAACCAGGATCGAACCCCCACAACTTCTCTTTATTTTTCTTTATTTCGCTAGGGATTTAGAGGTTGTGGGTTCGAACCCCCACAACTTCCTTATTTTATTTTAATTTAAATATTGACTTACCTAAGCGTTGGCAGTGAGTTTGTGGGATCGAACCCCCACATCCTCACATTATGTTCTTTTATTTTCCCTTCCTCCTTCGCATCCTTGAGGTCTTGGGTTCGATTCACACACCCACACTTTCTTTTCTTGTTTTATTTTCTTTCCTTTTCATTTCGCTGCCCTGGAGGTCGTGGGTTCGATTCCACGCCTCCCATTTTTATTTATAATAATTTTTTTCTTTTAATTTCTTTGCATTCTCCTTTTCCTCAATCCACTACCCGCATTTTGAATCACCTTGAACCCACTTATTTTCCTTACAGAGTGTACGTTATTACACGGGTTAGGTTAGAGGTTTGATCCTTGTGGACCTCATCCCTTTAAAAACCATTAAATTTTCAACGTTTACCCTGCCTTACTTACTACCTCCTCTACCTTAGACCTTTAAACTAAACTTAGAATTTTTTACTGGAAACTTAATCATTTCATAGGTTATTTATACCAATAGTTCTTGTTAAAAATATAGGAAAATTCACAAAACATGTAACACATTTTTGGGTGTATTTCATGGAATCGATTAGACAAAATATTGAATAGTCTAACCACCCACTTCCGTTTAAATGAACTCATGATTTACATAGGGTTCATTGCACAATAAAATGACAACCAACCAATTCAACTTGAAGCCTTTACACTTACTCGATACCGCCTCTTTCACAAAAAACATTTTGCAATGCACCAGATGCACAACTTTGAAATCCCTGTTGTCTTTCATACTTCAGGGTGGGACTGGGACGGGAGGATTAACCGCAAAATAATCAAATTTCCATCAACAAACATAACATACACCTGAATATACAATAACATCATACTAACCTCGCTCATTGGTCGCTATGAACGGGGCATGCAAAAGGGGGAAACATCCTAATTTTTGAATGAATAATATGAACATTAAGGAGTATCTTCGGAAAGGGACAAAAAGAGCAGAAAACCCATACCTCTTTAACGTTGAAATCTTGACTTGCTGCCCAAAAACTCCTCCCAAGAACACGTCTAAGTACAAAAGCTTCAACACTAACTCGATTGAAAAACTCTTCTCTTTGCCTAACGTTTTTTGTTATGTTTGAATAAGTTTTTAAAGTGAAAATTCTTCAAGTGTCAAGGATGTTTTGTTTCTGATCAGTTCTTGTGTCTTTTAGTACAGAGAACGTGAATGAGTGATGAACTGTGAGAGACATGAGTGTGGGAGAAGAGGTGAAATAGTTTAGACTTAGTCAACTCGGAGACTTAGTCATAAAAAACACACTAATTAATAAATAAATAATAAAATGTGATTTTCCATTTTAAATCAGTCATTGAATATTAATTTATTAAATTAATTCACCAATTAAAAAAATCACAATAAATCATTGCTCCCACCTAGGTTCGAACCCGGGTGGAGCAAGATTTCACTTATGGGGCTCAATTTCGACCTTCTCTCCCCAAATTTCCCCTCCACCTCTTATTAATTCAATCACATAAACGGTAATTTAGGGTATTTACTATATTACCTTAGCATTTAGAAGATACATTTTAAAACCCCAGACCTCCACACTTAAGTTTATTCTTTTAAAGTCCGTGTATATACTCCTTCTATAAACACATAATATCGAGAACCTACTGGTTTTGACCCACCCTTACAAGCTCAAATATCCCGCAAGTTAGTTGGTTTGCCTTTAGCAAATTCCGAGGTCTGGTTCATGCGCACTCAATCGGTGGTGAACCCTATCTAAAACATGAGGCAATCTGACCTATTTAAGCTACTTACAACAATCATAACCCAATCTACATTCCTTGGAGAGCTAGTGACAGGGGCATGAAAAAGGGGAAACAATACTAGTTTCTGAATGAATAATAGGAAACTTAAGGGGTATCTTCGGAAAGGGACCAAATAGGCCAAAAACCCATACCCTTTTGACGTTGAACTCTTGACTTTCTTTTCAAAAACTCCTCCCAAGAACATGTCTAAGTCCAAAAGCTTTAACACTAACTTCATGGAAAAACTCCTCTCTTTGCATAATGTTTTTGGCTATGTTTGAATAAGTTACTAAAGGTGAGAATTCTTCAAGTCTCAAGGACATTCAGTTGCTGATCAGTTCTTGTGTTTTTAAGCACAGAGAACGTGAAAGAGTGATGAAATGTCAGAGAGATGAGCGTGCGAGAGAGTTAAAAGAGGTGAAGTAGTTTAGACTAAGTCAACTAGGAGACTTAGTATACAACACATTATTAATAATAATAATAAATCCATAATAAAATCTTGGATTTTTCTCTACTTAACTAATGCCCATTGGAATATTATTTATTAATTAATTTACCAATTAAAAAAATCACAATAAATCATTGCTCCCACCTAGGTTCTAACCTGGGTGGAGCAATACTTCACTTCAGGGGCTCAATTTCGACCTTCTCTTCACATATTGCCCCTCCACCTTAATTATTAATTAACATATTATATATTTAGGGTAATTACTATATTAACCATATTGTGGAAAAATACCATTTTACCCCTAGACCCTCTAAACTTAAGATTTCCTCTTTTTATGTCCAGTAAAGACTCCTTCAAGTAAATCATCGCATTCGAGAGCCCTACATGGTTGGACCCAACCTTTACAAGCTTAAATAATTACCCTAGTTAGTTGGCTTGGTTGCAGGGAGGGTTCCGAGGTCTGGTTCAACGCGCATCAATCCGTGTTAACCAGATCTAAGCTTAGGCATGCTAGACACATTAAGCATTACTTATCTTATACATTTTTAGGGTCGTTACATTATCCCCCCCCCTTAGGAACATTCGTCCCCGAATGACAGTACTAATTATTTTGCGTAATGCCAAATAGATCATAACATAGTTACTACACAGAATCACGCAATAGTAAGAAAGAATGTATAGCTAAGGAAACTTAGACTTTAGAGTAGGGAATCTAACCTCAAGAGCTGAAAAGATGAGGGTAGCGGGATTTCACATCGGCCTCAGCCTCCCACATAGAACCCTCAATAAGATGATTTCTCTACAATAGCTTCACTGTGGAAACCTCCTTTTTTCTCAGTCGCTTGACCTAGCTGTGTAATGTCTCAACAAGTACCTCCTCATAGGAAAAGTCTTCATCAACCTCCATACCTTTTACAGGTAGAATCATTGCTGGATCACCTAGGCACTTCTTTAACATGGATACATGAAAGACTGGATGGATAGAATCTAGCTCCGAAGGCAATGCAAACTCATAGGCCACCTCACCCACACGTTGTAGGATCTCATATGGCCAAACATTACCTCGGACTCAACTTCCCCTTCCTGCCAAACCTCATCACCCCCTTCATAAGTGATATATTCAGATAGACCTGCTCACCAACATCAAACTCTAAGGGACATTTTCTTTTATCTGCATATGACTTATTTCGACCGTAAGCAGTAGTCCCTAATAACTCAAACATTCTCTAAGGCCTCATAAATTATCTCTAGACCCAAAATGGATTACTCTCCAACATCGAACCACCCAACTGGAGATCTACACCTCCTACCATACAGTGTCTCAACCGGTGCCATTCCAGTGCAGGAGTAATAGCTATTATTATAAGTGAACTCTATTAAAGGCAGGTGGTTTTCCGAACTACCCCCTAAGTTAATCACACACTCTCTCAACATGTCCTCCAATGTATGAATAGTGCACTCTGCCTGCCGATAAGTCTGAGGATGAAAGGCAGTAATAAGTTTTACCTGCGTGCCCAAGCTCTTCCAAAAAGATCACCCGAAATGTGAAGTAAACTGAGGTACTCTATCTGAAAATATAGACAAAGGAATCTCTTGTCATCTCACAATCTCATCAATGTAGAGTCTCGCTTAATTCTCGGCTCTGTAAGTAGACTTCAGAGCGATAAAGCGGGCATACTTAGTCATCTTATCCACAATAACCCATATGGATTCATGTTGTCTCCTAATCCTTGGAATACAAACCACGAAGTCCATATTAATGGCCTCCCACTTCCAAGTCGGAACCTCAATAATATATGTAAGACCGCCAGACTTAAGATGTTCTATCTTAACATGCTTACAATTAGGACTGTTTGCCACATATTTTACAATGTCCTTATTCATTCCATCCCACCAATAAATCTTCTTAAGACCATGATATATCTTGGTGGAACCTGGATGTGTGGAATATCTGGAACCATGGGCCTCAGCAACAATCCTGGTCAACAAATCATCAACATATGGCACACACAGACTGTCCTTGTACCTAAGTATGTGGCCACCCCCCAAAGAGAAAGACTCATTCATCTTTATCTACATTGAGTCCTTCAGCTCCATTAACACAGGTTCGAGATGCTATCGCTGCTTGAATTCCACTACCAAAGATGATTTATATCTAGGATGAACTGAAACACACATAATAGTAGAGTCAACAAATTGCACACCCAGTCTGGCCAGTTTTTGTACATCTTTGACTAGATCTTTCTCCTCATCCTCAACGTGAGCTGTGCTTCCCATGCTTATCCTTTTCGAAGTATCATCTACAAAATTAGATTTTCTTGGATGGTAGTTAACATTCATGTCATAGTCCTTCAATAGATCCAACCATCTCCGCTGACGTAGATTCAACTCCCTCATTGTGAAGTATTGGAGACTTTTGTGGTCTGTGAACATCTGCATGCACACCATCCAAGTACTGCTTCCACACCTTCAGTGCGAACACCAAAGCTGCTAACTCCAGGTCATGAGTGGGATTATTATTCTCATGAACCTTGAGTTGTCTGGACGCGTAAGCTATCACCTTACCACCATTCATAAGAACACAACCCAAACCAACTCTAGATGCATCATCATAAACACTGTAATTCTCACCACACTTAGGCTAAGTAAGCATCACGCCTGAAGTGAGTCTATCCTTGAGATCCTTGAAACTTTTCTCACAAGTCTTTGTCCATTCAAACATGGACTTTTTCTTAGTCATAGGTGTTAGTGGGGCAGCAATGGAAGGAAATACCTCCATGAAGCAATCCCAAAAAGCTATGGATATTTGTGGGATTAAGAGGTTATGGCCAATTCTTAATAGCCTTAGTCGTTCTGGGGTCCACCTCTACACTTTGATCGGACACAACATGACCCTTGAAGATCAGTGATATGAGCCAAAAATCAAACTTTCTGAATTTGGCATATAGTTAATGTTGTCCAAGTACCTACAAGATTACTCTCAAATGTTGTTCATGTTCTTAGTTGGTCTTAGAGTAGATGATAATGTCATTAATGAACACTATGACGAAAGAGTCCAGGTACTCACAGAAATCCCTATTCATAAGGTTCATAAGTGTAGTAGGTGCATTCGTGAGACCAAATTACATAACTAAGAACTCATAGTGTCCATAACGAGTACGGAAGGCTATCTTTGGGATATCTCCATCCCTAACCCTAAGATGATAGCACCATGAACGGAGGTTAATTTTTAAAAATAAGCTAGATCCTTCGACTTGGTCAAACAAGTCATCTATTATGTGAAGTGGATACTTGTTCTTAATAGTGAATTTTTTAAGATGTCGATAATCGATACACATTCTAAGGGTTCCATCCTCTTTTTCACAAACAACATTAGAGCGCCCCAAGGAGATATGCTCGGCTGAATGAAACCCTTATAAGTTCCTTTAACTTCAACTTTAACTCTTTGAGTTCAGCTGGAGCCATTTTATTAGGAAGGAATCGAAAATGGTTTAGTATCGGGTTCTAAGTCGATACCAAATTTAATATCTCAATGAGGAGGGACTCAAGGAAAAACATCAGGAATTACATCTAGAAACTCATGCATAACAGGCACTAAGTCTATGTAACGAATGTCATGATCTAAATCATAAACACACACAATAACAAATAATAACCCCTTGGACATCATTTTATTGGCCTTAAGGTTCGAAATCAAGGGATTAGGATGACTCAATTTGTTCCCCTCCCATACTAGTTCCTCTTTATTAGAGAAACAAAATCTCACCACTCTACTACCATAATCTAAACAAGCATACAAACTGTGAAGCAAGACCATGCAAGGAATAACATCAAAATCATGCATGGGAACTCAATTAAGTCTGCACACATAGTCTTACCATTTACAACTACTGGTCAATCCTTTTATACTCTATAATTTCATAAATTTCTCCTAATAGTGTACTAACCACTATAGGATCATGAAAAACATCAAACAATATTTCAAAAGTGAGATCAAGCGAAGGAGTTACAAAGTTAAGAGTAGACCCTGGGTCAAGTGAATCATAAACAAAAGTTGAGAATATTTGCAGCATACGTGTGACCACATAGGCAGAGTTCTCCTGCTCTTCCCTGCCCTTTTGGGCATAGAGCCTCTTTCTCTTAGAAGGCTCGGCTGCTGCTTTACCTTGTGGATTAGGCCCAGGCTAAGCATTACCTCCAGCCTGACTTTGTTTTGTGGGCAGTATCTAACCATATGCCCACTCTTACCGCAACCAAAACAGGAATTAGTGCCATGTCTGAACTCTCCACTATGAGCACGGCCACACATAGCACAATTTTTTTTGGGATTCTGCATCTCACCTCCATTGCCCTTCTTGGGCTCAGGTCTGCCTTCTCTAGGTAATGTACTCCTCTGGGAATAAGAATTCCCAAAACTCTGTTGCCCCTTTTTGAACCTGGGCATTTCACGGATGCTGAAATTATTTCTATGGCCTCAATGGCTGGGACCTGCCTTATATTGAGTCTTCGGCCTCCTAACATCATGAACACCCCTCTTTTTGTGGCCGTCCTCTACCCGCTGGATATGCACCATCAACCTGGAGAGGTCCATTTTATCATGGAGCATCGTAGACCGACATTACCTGCTCATCTCGTCCCTATTGTTAGATACAAGGGAAGTAACATGCCTAGAATATTTAACAAACTTCATTACTCATCTTACCTTGTTGTCATATACAAAGGAAAATAGTATACCTGGATAGTTTTATAAACATCAGGATATACTCCATGAGTGTCATCAATCCCTACTTAAGATTGATAAACTCCTCAACCTTTGCCTCCCTCATCTCTCTAGGAAAGAATCTTTCCAGGAAGGCTTACTTAAACACCTCTTATGTGACAGCACTCCATCCAATGCTCGTCTATCCTGCCACACCTTTTACCAAGTCTGTGCAACATCCTTGAGATGATAGGAAGCCAGCTCTACTTTCTCAGTATTTGTGGGCCCCATAGCCATCAAAATAATATGCACCTCATCCACAAACACCTGGGGGTCTTATGAAGTCTTAGACCTTTTTAAAATAGGAGGGCTCATTCTCGTGAAGTCTCTCAGCCTATCTGCCATGCTAAGCAATGATGGGTTCTCCATCTAAACATTCTACCGGTTTAATTGGGCAATCATGGACTGGGCCTGCATAGTGATAGTCTATGACATCTATTCCAAAGATGCCCTCACCTCCACATCAGTAAACCTAGCTGGGTTAAGTGGCATAGACACTCCTTCAGCTAGAACCTTGTGTGGAACTTGATCGTGCCCAGCAGCTTCTACTCGTCTCCTCAGACAAGGATTTCATGTTAGAGATGCTCATAACACCAAGAAGTCAAACGTTAGGAAAGACACGATAAGGTCAGAAATGTAGTCTCTCATTAAGGATAGTGGTGTACTTCACTACCACGACTTAGAAACTACTTAATGTGGTTGATCTGATCTTATAATTCTAAGAATTTAATCTAGTTCTATGATACCAACTTTGTCACGATCGGACCTAAACCCTAAACGAGACCGGCATCGTTGACCTTTCAGAGATTGCAGACAAGCCTACATACGTCATTCTAACTTAATCTAGGTTAATTTTAGTGGTAAATTTAAACTATTTGAATTCTTATTTTATGATAAACATTTTGAACTTAACATCACAGGCGTTCACAAATCAACCATCCAATATAGGGATAATCAAATGAAAGAAATAATTCATGATTGCATTAAAAAGATTTTTTCCAAAACGACACCAATACAATATTTTAAATAAAAAGAGGAAAGAAACACTAGTGGAACATGCTACACTAGATAAAGCACATATCTAAGCTAGATAATAACGGTAGACATCCTCGAAAGAATGAGGGCCTACGAAATATGGATGAAAATGCCACGTCCAGATAGCTGCATGTCAACCTATAAACTCTAGAATCCGCCTGTTCCTGCACCTAAATATATAGAGTTTTATGGGATTATTTCACACTTTTACTAAGTATGTTTATGCAAAGCACACACCAACCACATGAATGAGTAAGAATAGATCTTTCCTAACAACATGATTATGGAAAGTCAAGTCAGTGAACTTGCCAAATAGGGTTTACGAAAGTTGGTGAGCTTTCCGAATTTGGATTTGTAAAGTCAGTGAGCTTTCAACATTTGAATTAGGAAAGTCAGTGAGATTTTCAAATTTGGACTAGGAAAGTCGTTCCATGAGAGTAACATGCATCATCATAATTGCACAAAGCACATAGCATCTTTTATAGCATTTATTCATATACGATGAGACCTTGGAATCATGGATTTGATATGAAGAATTTCAAAAATGAGGGATCAACATACGAGACCTAAACTAGGGAGTCTTAATTAACAAAAAAGAGACTTCTTCGTTTATTCATACGTACTTCATTTTTATTTAGTTTCATAGGCTATTGTGAGAATTACCAGTGTTATACCTAGGATGTCGCTTAAGACTTTCATCGGGGTTTGTTGTGCAATGACCAAGAATAACTCGTGTCATTACTTTTGAGTCTAGCTAACCTCGTGATTATCCTATTCCTAAATCATTGTTAGCGTTATGTCATTAGGTGACATATTGAGGCTGGCCTCATTCATTCATGGGAACTTTCAACTTCAACCCTAAATAGATCATGGTGAGCACCATGAATCTAGTGTCTCCCCCATACACAAAAGAGGTGGATCATTGGCCAAGGTGACCCAAAAAACATTATAGATCCATTGGTAATTTAACCCCGCCCCAGATCCCTATATTGGCTTAAGGTCGAAAAAAGACTAGGAGAGATATAATAGCTCCATACCTGACATGCCCGGACGTCTCATTCTAAATGAGAGTCTATGTGACCTTTGCCGCCTTGGCCGAAAGAAGACTCGACGATAATATCTTGTCTATCAGTGCTCTTATAATGTTCCATTACATTTAATTCATGTGTCATGGAAGCTGGCTTCTAGTATGAGGATGGTCATACCCATGGATTATTTCTAATTATCATTAATATTATGGTGTTAATCTTAATAATTAATTAGGGTGTTCATAGAGGACTAGTCTCTTCATTAACTTACACTCTCATAGGTGAGTACGTTTGGTACCCATGTACTTAGATCATTTGAAGATTGCTCTCATCTTTACATTAGCTCTGTATCATGTATCCACCACATTCATTAACCATTAGCAAATTTGCTGCTTCATAATTAATTCACCCTTTAGGTGAAATGTTTCAATTATCATATGCCAATCCACTTGGCCATTGGGTGTTTCACACTCGTATCTTAACCATTCTAGGGTTTTCATCATCTCATAAATAATAAATCATTTAACCGGTAATGCCAATGCCACTTGGCCCATTAGTGTGGTTTACCACTCGGCTTAACACCGTTTCTAGGGTCATCATTTCCCATTCATAGATTCTTAGGTTCATTATTTTAAAACGTATGCTACCGTTATGGGGTCTATACAGACAAGACAAAAGGCTTCATTCTAGTTTATATAATAAAGCCATGATGGCTCATTCATAGTTCTTATAAGGATCAGTATCTTCCTAGGATTTCTACGACACAAGACTTCTCATCTTGTATGTATGCCAAGATCTTTATTTCGATCTTAAGTCGGTGGCATTGTTATTGAACATTTAATTTAAACATCTGGATTAATGGATCAATAAAACATATTTGGGCAAGGAACGAAAGTCAATCCCTTGGAAAACACTTAATTTTTACCTTGAGTTATTTTAGTTCCTCATAGGACATTGGACCCTATATTGGCCCAAATTAAAATTTTTTTTGTTAGTTTTTCCTTTCTTTTAGAAAGTCTGTCCCTGGTCGAGACGGTTTTGGGTTCGAACCCCCACATCCCACTTTTATTTTCCTATTTATTTTTTTCTTGTTCATTTCGCATCAACCAGGAAGTTGTGGGATCAACCCCCACACCCTCTCTTTATCATTCTTTATTTCTCTAGGGACTGAGAAGTTGTGGTTTCAAACCCCCACAGACTCCTTACATTATTTTAATTTAAATATTCACTTATCTAAGCGTTGGTAGTGAGGTTTTGTGATCGAACCCCCACAACCTCACTTTATTTTTTTTATTTTCCCTTTCTCCTTCGTAGATTTGAGGTCGTGGTATCAAGTTTTATGCCTCACACTTCTTTTCGTTTATTTTTCTTTCAATTCATTTGCAGCCTGGAGGTCGTGGGTTTTATTCATACGCCTCCCATTTTATTTATTTAATTTTTTTCGCGTTCTCCGTTATCATCCAGTTACCATTTCGAACCCCCCTTACCCCATTTGTTTTTATTACGAGTTTATGTATCACAAGGGTGAGGGTACACATGTTCGAATCCTGGTGGCCTCATCCCATTATTAAAATCAATTAAAATTTCTGATTTACATCCTAATACTTTAGCCTAACAAAACTTTATAATTTTTGCTGATGGAAACTTAATCATTGTTTAGCTTAGTTTTCACCATGTTTTACTATAAAACCTAGGAAAATCAGGATCATTGAACATTTTGGGGTGTATTTATGGATTCATTTAGAAAAACATGTTAATCTAAATCAGCCCCCCACTTCCATTTTATTGATATCCCACGATTTTTAACATAGGTTTATGCACGTAAAAATGACAAACAAAACAATACAAACTTCATGCATTCGGCTTAAAGCTGAATTGAATGATGAACGTCATTCACATACATTTTGCAATGGTCATACTTGCACAAACGTTTCGAAATACATGGTTCTCTTTAATAATATTTCAAGAGGTCCAAGCAGTATCATATTATCATGAAAACATTAATAGTACAAAATAAATTACAAGAAATATACCCAACCCATTGATTCACTGGGAGCTAGTAACATGGGCATGCAAAAGGGAAAAAAATCCTAGTTTTCAAATGAATATTATGACCCTTAAGAGGTCTCTTGGGAAAGGGACCAAGAGAGAAGAAAAACCATAACTTTTTGACGTTAAACCCTTGACTTTCTGCCAAAAAACTCCTCCCAAGAACACTTCTAAGTCCAAAATCTTCAACACTAACTTGACGGAAAAACTCCTCTCTTTTCCCAACGTTTTTGGGTATATTTGAATAAGTTTTTAACGTGAAAGTTCTTCAAGTGTTAAGGACGTTTAGTTGCTGATCAGTTATTGTGTTTTTTTGCTGAGAAAATGTGAAAAAGAGTGACGAAAGACATGGGAGAGAGATGAGTGTGAGGGGCGTGTTAAAAGCGTTGATAAAGTGAGTTTAACTTAGTCAACTAGTCATTTTAAAAAACACATTAATAAAAAAGATATAATAATTAATAGGTTACACGTATTGTACTTTGTAAATAATCCAGTAATTAGTAATTTATTAAATTAAGCACCAATTAAAAAAAAATCACATTAAATCACTGCTCCCACCTAGGTTCGAACTCGGGTGGAGCAAGACTTCACTTCAAGGGCTCAATTTCGACCTTATCTCCATAAATTGCCCCTCCACCTTTATAATTAAATAATTAATTATATATTTAGGGTTATTATGATACTACCCTTCACTTGTAAGAAGAAAATTTTACCCCTAGACCCCCCAAACGTACGATTTCCTCTTTATAAGTCCGGTTGGACCCAACCTTTTGCAAGATCAACTAACTCCCCAAGTTAGTTTTCTTGGCTTTATCAACGGTTCCGAGGTCTGGTTCTTTGCGCATCAATCCGTGTGAACCCGGTCTAATCGTAGGCATTCTAGACGTGCTAAGCATTACTTATCTTATACATTTTTAGGGTTGTTACAGATATTATTGTTATTCTTAATTGTTTAGGCACAGAAGCTAAAATCATAATGTTTAATCATAAGTATTAGGGATGGAATAGAATATAACATAATATACTTGGGAATAGAAGATGTTACAGAGATACTAAGTTATCCTCCAAATTTTAAACATCTATATAAATTATCTGAGATCATGTGGTCCCCTTATATGGTCATGAATCCTTCTAGAATTTGTTCATTTAATATGTCATTTGCGTGTCTGTTATTTAGGTGTATTACAATCTTATTTGTATGAATACTACTTGTGTTTCTTCAGTGAATTATATGGTAAAAAGAAGAATTAAGTTTTCATATTACTATTTTTAGAACCATATGTATCGAGACGTCATTTGCTAAGTTTGGATAACATGTTTTAGGTAGTCTATGATTTGATGTCACTTTCATGTACAATGGAGAGACTCTTGGAAATCTCTATATGCAAAATTCAGAGATACGATACTACAAGGGTCTACCTATATTTGAGGACGAATATCATACGAGGGAAGGCTGTTAAACACACCATATTTACGTGAACTAGTTCTATTATGTAATGCTATAAAATGGACTTGTGGTATAGTTATGGATTCTGTATCCTATGCGATTGGTTGCCAATTTTAAAAAAAGGTGTGTTTAAAGTGAAATTCCGAGCTTTACATGACCTACTAAGTTGATTTGATTGGAAGTATTTAAACTTAAGATCACAATGTGGTATTTGAGTCTAAAGTATAAAGTTACGTAGTGTATATAAGTTCTAAGTTATGTTGAAGTTATTAAGGTCTACAAAAAGAAAACAAAATATTGAGGTGCTTGCTTGACTTCACTAAGCTAGTAGGTGACAAGTAGGTGCATCACCTACATTAACTTATTGACCAGTCCAAAGGACCAAGTAGGTTCATCACCTACTAAGACTCTATTGACTGTGTTATAGGGCATGTACACTAGAACTACTTGCATTAATTTAGCCAAGTTGAATAGAAGAATAGAGGGAAAATTGACAGCCAACACCCAATCTTCCCAAGCCCACAAGAAACAATTTTAATAAAGAACTAGGTGCATCACCTACTTAAAGGTGTGGCCCAAATTAAAGACACATGTTTGCTGCAAATGAAGTACAAGAAAGGTTACAAAAGGGCCAAATATAGCAAACTACAACTACCTAATTTACAAATTATGGCCCAAAATTTGTGAGGAAGTCGGCAAAAGTAGGTCCCTTTAAAAGAGATTGATATTACCTTTTTCCAACCATTTTTACTTTGACAAAAAAATCTGATTACTAGAGCTTTCTCTCTTCTATATCTTAGATTCATACAAGAGCCCTTAAATATCATTAGGGTTCTTAAATAATAGGTATTTCAAGATATTGGAAGGTATAATTTAACACAAGTTAAGGAGGAAAATCTTTACCTTGAAGAATCCATTACTTTGCAAGTGGTATTTATGTCCAGCAAGGTAAGCTACTACAATTTTCTCCCTCTTGTGCTTTAGTTTATTAGAACAATTGGTATGTGTTAGTGAGTTGTAACATTTTCCTTTTACATGGTAAATAGTGGGGAGGATGTTCTGGTGAATACTGTATGTTGGGACATCTATGGTGGGGAGTCCTCTTTAAATTAACCTATGAACTTGTTTGATAACTTTAAAAGTAATGTTATCTCTCCAAGTTATAGTGATCACAAACCATGATTAATATTGACTCTATTACATTATTATGCTCAAAGATTATTTTACATATGTTATGATAAGGGATGTGACAAGATGCGCGGGGAAGTTATGTAGACGTTAAATGACATAAATATTGCAGGGAGTTTTGGGGAAGACCTGATATTAAAGTTGTACAGTATATAGACATGATTAAAGGGATAGGGAAGGAAAGAAAGTACTCACTAGATAGAATGCATCTTATTGCTACGTTACTATTTTGTTGTGATCAAGTGGCTCAAAATTATTGATTAGCTACTAATATTAGTCTTACAACTTATTTTATTATAGATAAGTGATATGAAGAGAAGGAGCTCCAGTCATACATTTTTAATTGTATAGAAAGGTATGTAAGTCTATTTGATTTCCTATTCCTTTTGCATGAATCCAAAACTTTTATTACAACAAAAGTAATCTTTCTAAGTGCCCTTGGTAGTGACTGATCCATAGTTCTATTCCTCACTCACTAAACGCATTGAAGTGGAGGACTCTGTGGTTTCGATCTGAGTTTAAAATCTGGGTTCTTAGTGTTAATATCTGTGTTTTTGTATTTTGTTCTTAGAGTTTTTATTTGGACTTAGGGTTTACGGTTTCATGTTTAGGACTAGAGTCTTGGTTAGGATTAGGATTAGGGTTAGGGTGTCGGTTTTTTTATATTTTATGGTTCATAATTTAGCATTTATGGTTTAAAATCTATGGTTTTGTGTTGTTTTTTAATGAGTGGGGGGGGGGGGCCGGCCCAGCGCACCTCTCCATCCCTTTGGGGGGGGGGTCTGGGTGGGGGGGGCGCACCAGGGTTCTAACTCGGGGTGGGGGCTGGCGGGGCGGGCGGGGGTCTTGGGGGGGTGGCGCGACCGGTGAGGGTGCGGGGGAGGTGTGGGTTGCGGCATAATCACAAGCGAAAAAACAAAAATACCACAAATACAACACAAAAACGGAACTCTCCTTTGCTCTCCTCCACTGGGGGGGCCGGGCGGCGCGGCGGGGGGGGGCGGGGCCGGGGCGTGGGTGGGGGGGGCGGGCGTCGGGTGGGGGGGGCTCGGGGGGGGGAGGGGTGGGGGGGGGTTGGGCGTGTTGGGGGGGGCGGGGGGGGGGGAGGGGGGTGGGAGGGGGGTGCGGGCGTCCGGGGGGAGGTGGGTGGGGTGCGGGGGCGGGCGGGGGGGGGTGGGGGGGGGCGGGTGGGTGGGGGGCGGGTGGGGGGGAGGGGGGGGGGGGGGGGCGGGGGGGGGGCTGGGGGGGCGCGGTGTGGGGTGGGGGGGGCGGGGGGGAGGGGGGTGGGCGGGCGGGGGGGGGGTGGGGGGAGGGGGGGGGGGGGCGGTGGTGAGGGGCAGGGTGGGGGAGGCGGGGGGGGGGGGGTGGGGTGGGGGGGGGGGGGGGGGGGGTGCCGGGGGGGGGGTGCGGTGGGGGGGGGGGGGGGGGCTTTTTGTATCATGGTGAGGGGGGGGTGGGCGTCAGGGGGGACAATGGGGGGGTGGGGGGCCATCCCCAGGGGGGGGGGGGGGGGGAGTCCCCTCGGAGGGGGGAGAATTAGAGGCGTGTGGTCGGGTGATATCACTTCATACAAGAAAGGGGATATGTTAATGCTGTGGGTTTGGTTTTGTTTGGTTTTTTGGGAGGAGTGGGTGGGGGGGGGGGGGTGGGGGGTGTGGGGGGGGGGGGGGGGGGTGGGTTGGGGGGGGGAGGGGGCGGGTGGGGGGGGGGGTGGTGGGGGGGGGGGGGTTGGGGGGAGGGGGGGGGTTGGGGGGGGGGGGGGGGGGGGGGGGGGCGCGGGGTGGTGGGGGTGAAGGGCGGGGCTGGGGCGGGGGGGGCGGGGGGGGGGCGGGGGGGGGGGGGGGGTGGGGGGGGGGGGGGTGGGGGGGGGGGCGGTGGGGGAGTGGGGTGGGGGTGGGGGGGGGTGGGTTCGGGGGGGGGGGGGGGGGCGGGGTTGGGGTGGGGGAGTGGGAGGTTGAGGAGGGGGGGGGGGGGTGTGGGCGTGGGGGCGGGGGGGGGGGGAGGGCGTAGGGGGGGGGGGGGGCGGGGGGGGGGGGGACGGCGGGGGGGGGGTGGGGGGGGGGGGGGCGAATACCACCTACAACATCAAAAAAAAACAACAAACAAAAAACAAAAAAAACACAAAATTAAAATTATATTTGGGGAAAATTTTTGTGTGGGGGGTGGGGGAGTGGGGGGGGGGGGGGGGGGGGGGGTGGGGGGGGGGGGGGGGGGGGGGGGGGGGGTGGGGGGGAGGGGGGGCGGGTGGGGGGTGGGGGGGGGGAGGGGGGGGGGGGGGGGGGGGGGGGGCGGGGGGGGGGGGGGGGTGAGCGAAGTGGGGGGGGGGGGGGGGGGGGGGTGGGGGGGGGGGGGAGGGGGGGGGGGGTGGGTGAGATTGAGGGAGTGTTAAAAAAACAAAAAAAAAAAAAATAACATAAAAAAAAAAAAAAACGGTTTTGGTTTAAAGATTCTGTGTTGTTTCGGGTTTAGTTATTTTAGGTTAATTATCAGTGGTTTAATTTTTAAAATTTTCGAGTTTCATATATTGGGCTTGGGATTTAGGTTTTATGTTAGGGTAAGGGTTAGGGTCAATGTTAGCTAAATGTTTTTGTTGTTTTTTAGGTTTCATTGTTTGGAGTATGGAAGTTGAGTTGTAATATCTATGGTTTATTGCTTAATTTAAGTGTCATGGTATATTTGGCTTACGATTTAGGGTTTAGGTTTTGGGTTAGGATGAAGGATATGGTTAGGGTTAGGGTTTCTGTTAAGGATAGGGTAAGGGTTAATGTCTAGGATTTTATTTTAGATTTTAGGTTATGGGGTTAGGGATTTTTCATTTAAATCTATGATTCAGTGTTTAATGTTTGGCTTTTTAAATTTTAGGCATGGGTTTTGGGTTAATGGTTTTGGGTTAGGGTTAGGGTTAGGTTTTAGTTTTTTTTAGGTTTTAGGGTTTGTGGTTAAGGTTTTGAGGTTTTTTTTAAAATTCAATTTTTTTATTCATGTTGGTTTCGGATTTTGGTCTTCGGATTTAGGGTTTATGGTTAGGGTGTAGGTTTTTCTTAGGTTTTATGGTTCAGGGTTTAGCTTTTGAGGTTTAATATTTAATGTTTGGGTTTTTATATTTTAGGCTTAGGGTTTTGGGTTTATGGTTTAGGTTAAGGTTAGGGTTAGGGTATGGGTTAGGGTTAGGATTAGGGCCTAGGTTTTTCATAGGTTTAATAGTTTTGTCTAAGGATTTGATATTTAAAATCTATGGTTCACTATTTCATATTTGGGTTCTCATATTTTCGACTTACGGTTTTTTTTGGACTTACGATTTAGGGTTTAGGTAAAAGGGTTAGGGATTTTTTTAGTTTTAATGTTTCTGGGTGTTGTTAACCATTTGAGGAATTACAATCTACTGGTTTCGTATTAAATGTTTGGTTTGTTGGTATTTTGGGATAAAAGAATTCGAGTGGTGTGTTAGTGTAAGGATTTTAGGATTAAGGTTGTGTGGGGCTTGGGCTAGGGTTAGGTTTTTTTTTTTTTTTAGGTTTTAGTTTTAGGGTTTAGTATTTGAGGTTAATAGCAATATTTTGGTCTGTCATCATATTGGACCAAGGGGGGGTTTGGTTATGGTTTATGGTCAGGGGTAGGTTTAGGATTAATGTTTAGGGTTGCGGGGGAGGGTTAGGGTTTTATTTTATTTTTTTGTCTTTAAGGGTTATGGAGTTACGACTTGGTTGTAAACTGTTATGGATAGTATTAATATTATGGTTTTCATATGTGGGCTTAGGGTTAGGGTTAGGGTTAAGGATAAGATAAGAGTTAGTGTAGGGGGCTTTCGTGTCTTAGGTTCTGGGGTTTACAATTTTTTGTTTAAAATCTATGGTTAGTGCTTAATGTTTGGGTTATCGTATTTTAGGCGTGGGGTTTTGGGTGAATTATTTAGGACTAGGGTTAGGGTTTAGTTTTTTTAGGTATTAGGGTATATGGTTTAGGGTTTTCTTTTTAAAATCTAATGGTTTAGTGTTTGATATTTGGATATCATATTTTGGACTTGTGCTTTTTAGTTTGGTCTTAGGGTTTAGGGTTTAGGGTTAGAGTTAGGATAAGAATTACGGTGTTTGTTATTTTTGGTTTTATGGTTAAGTGTTTAGTATTTGAGGTTTAAAATCTATGGTTTAATATTTAATGTTTGGGTTTTTGTATTTTGGGCTTAGGGTTTTGGGTTTATGGTTAAGGGTTAGAGCTAGGGTTAAGTTTTGTGTTATGGTTAGGGTTAAGGTTTATGGGTTAGGGTAGGGTAGGGTTTGGGTTTTCTTAGATCTTAGGTTTATGGTTTGGATTTGAGGCTTTATCAATGGCTTTAGTGGTAATGTTTGGGTGGTTTGGTTATTTGGGCTAGGGTTTAGGTTTTGTTAGGTGTAGGGTAACTGGTATAATATTCGGGTTAAGGTCAAGGTTAGGGTTTCTAGGTTGTTTTTTAGGTTTTAGAGATTGGGGTTAAGGATTGGAGTTGTAATATCTATGTTTTATTGTTTAATGTTTGGGTTTTCGTATTTTAGGCTTGGGGTTTAGCTTTAGAGTTTAGGGTTAAGGCTAACTATTGGGTTAGGGTTAGGGTGCGTATTAGGGATACGATTAGGGCTAGGGTTTAGGTTTTTTCATGTTTTTTGTTTTGGGGTTCAGGATTTCTGGTTTGAAATCTATGGTTGTTTATTTAATGTTTTGGCTTTGGTATTTTGGGCTTGGGGTTTAGGGTTAATTGTCTAGGGTTATGGCTAGGGTTAGCGTTATGGTTAGGGCTTTGTTTAGGGCTAGGGTTTAGTTTCTTTTAGGTTTTAGGGTTTGTGGTTAAGGATTTGAGGTTCAAAATCTATGCTCTAGTGTTCTTGGTTTTCATATTTTAGAGTTAAAATTTTAATTTGGACTTAGGGTTTAGGGTTTAAGGTTTAGGATTAGAATTTGGGTTAGAATTAGGATTAGGGTTAGGGTGTAGGTTTTTTTTTAGGTTTTATTGTTTATGATTTAGTATTTCAGGTTTAAAATCTATGGTTTAGAATTTTAATGGTTTTCGTTTTCGGTTATTTTTCGTGAAGGGTTAAGTGTAGGGTTAGGGTTATTTTTTTTTTAGGTTTTTAGGTTTAGGATGGATTCTATTAGGGATTTGAGGTTTAATATTCAATAGTTTAGGGGTAATGTTTTTAGTTTTCGTATTTTGGGGTTGGGGAATGGGTTTTATGGTTCGGGTAGGGTTTGGGATGATTGTTAGGGTAAGGGCTAAGTTGTTTTTAGGTTTTCAAATGTTTGAGAGTGATGGCTTTTGAGTTTTATATCTAAGGTTTATTTTTTTATTCAAGTGTTTTGGTATTTTAGGCTAATGGTTTAGGGTTTAGAGTGTAGGGTTAGGATAAGGGTTCATGTTAAGGATAGGATGAGGGTTAAGGTTATTTTTTTTAGGTTACAGGTTTTGGTGTTTAGCATTTTCAGTTTAAATGTATGGTTTAGTGTGTAATCTTTGGGTTTTTGTATTTTGGACAAGGAGTTTTGGGTTAGGGATAGGGTTAGGGTTATAGTAAGGATTAGGGTTAGGGTTTTTTTTTAGGTTTTAGGGTTTGTGGCTTCGGATTTGACGTTTAAAATTTATTGTTAAGTGTGGGGGCCCTTAGAATCACCACAGTAGCCTGGAGAGTCGTCTAATCAATAGTGGGGGCTGGCTGTTCGAGGACTCTCTACTCAAATGCATCGAGGCGCTGGTAGACAACAAAAATATTCTTCTGCACCTGTTGGGCAATCCTCTTCTCAATCCGATCATTAGCCTCAGCAATATACTTCGAATACAAACGTGATATGATAGCAAACCAATGTGACATCTGGGCTCTAGCTGCTAGACCCTAGCAAACGGGACAACCAGTGATTTGATGATGGTTTTTGTAGATGAGAGTGTACTCGGTGCTCAACTGTGCCTGCGGCAGACTCAAACCAGGAGGTGAACGGTAGGATTGATAAGTAAGCATGATCATCCCCTTGGTCTTTGCTATACCGGATATGCGAGGTTTCACACACAATGACTGTACCTATACTCGGGGCCACTATTTAGTTGAACCTCATTGACTTATCACTGATGAGGACCGTTTGTCCACGTGTCTAGGGAAGATCATAAAGTGGAACCAAAGGGCACTCCACCAGCAATGCACAACTCAAAAATCATACAGTGAAAATGGTAAGTGGTCGAGGCCTTAAAATCCCTCTCATGGATGACTACCAGCAAAAGCCTTAGAAAATTAACCTAGAACCTCGCGGCCATAGAAGAAACAAAGACCATTCTATCCCATGTATGTATGTTGTCACCAGCTGTGGGGGATACGCGGTGGACAACCAAGAGCCAGATGAACTTGGCAGCAAATATGAGCTTGGCGTTCTTGATAACGCCTCTTTGCGCAAGCACTTAGTTGAAACCCTCATGATATACGAGATGTGATGGGTAATCCACCTCTTGGTGGGCTCTCTAACATCCTTGTCTCACTTGAAATTGCACTGCTTAATCAAATTCCACCCTTAGTCAAACTCGGGGGTGAAGGGGGCTCTGTTGGCATAAGTATCAACATTGTATAAGAAATGACAAATGGTGGGAAAAGAGATGTCCACCTGGCGGCCACGGACTCGAACATAGGTAAGTGGTGCCTGTTTGGCTAGATAAGACCACCTATCCAAAGAAGCTGTGAGAGTCGCTATGTAAGAAGTGTAGAACTCTCGTACCAACTCCTCATTGTTGCGTCCCACGCTCCTAGCCATCCACTCAAGTTTATGTCGAGTTAGGAAGTCATGTATATCAGCGACAGTGTGTAGACTCCCTATAAGAGTCCCCCTCTCAAATTTAAGAGTCCGAGTCATGTTACAATACATAGAGCAGTCGTCTCCCCCTCATGTATATTAGTGTTTGATGCCTTCTAAGCACCAAAGGTTAGGCTGGATCAACACAAGGTGTGAAGGATCCGCAGGTAGGGGGTTGGTGTGGGTTGCTGGCATCCTCGAAGTCAAGGCTCATTAAGAGAGGCAGGGTGGGCAGGTTTGAATCCTGAACAGTGGCACCATCTTAACCGGAACAGAAGCAAGTGAACATTCACCTGTAGATGGGCCCCGACAGCATCAGAAGCCTCATTGTGAAGCCAGACGCTCAGGTTTTAAATCGAGGCTGACCTAAGAGGGTTTTTACTGTTCAGTGTACGGACCAGGAAGTAAGGAAGTAGAGTAGTACCAGTGTAACTATGCAACGCCACCTTCTTGGGCGTGCCCAGACTGGTCCTAGTAGAACGTGTTTGTGACTGCGTGCCTAGTTGCACATCTTCGGGATCACACTCATCTTCTGGCGAGCTAATCACCATCCGGCGTAAAGGTGCCATGGACTTGGACCGTCCTCTGGAGTAGATTAAATCCGGCTTGGGAACATTGGTACTTGAAAGGGAGAGTTATTAGATTCATTGTAGTCATCCTATAGAAACAAAAGAAGCAAAAACCAATGTTGGAAAAAAAAGGTACAGTGAAGTACATAACTGTATAACTGAATGACGGGCACTATCGATGGTCCGTGGATAAATCAAAGGTCCATCATCTGTGTTCGTCAGTGGAATATTAGAATTTTTGAGAAGTTACAATTCCATATTACATGTAGTTAGAAACGACGGACGTGTAGAACGACCAGTCAATGAAACAACGGACAATAGTCCATTTCCGTCGTTGGACTCATATAAAAATTCAGAATGCAGCAAAAATTAGGGTTTAAGTTAGGAATGTTGGACTTGCATAACAGACCATCAATCGATACACGGACCGTAGTACACTTCCTTTCGCCCAGAGTTTGACAAATACGGGGTGCAGTTTTCAACGGACCCCTTCGACGGTCCTTCGATAGGCTGACGGTCCATTGATGGGGTCTGATACTGTTCGTCATAGACAACATTTTGAGACATACATGGTACCCATCAAAGTATAATTCCAAGCATATAAAGACGCATCATGTTTAAATAGAAAATAACAACCAATTTCGTCACTCCTAGTCCTTTAACTATTCTAATTCCGATCCTCGATTCTATGAGACAATAAATAAAGCCTCAAGTTGGAACAAAAACCACAAACACACCAACATTCAGAGTTTCATTTAGACTTTTGTAGACCCAACCCATTCACTTCAATCATTCTTATGGGACAAGGGATCCAATTTTAAAAAGTTAAACTCATGCAATTTTGTCTTTAAGTCAAGACCCACATACAATTTTCACATCTTCCATGCAATGATGAGATTTATTGAGTGGATGAGAATGACTATACCATATTCATGTATGGACCGTGAATGTGAGGATGAACTTTTTGACAACAACAACCGAGCCCGCCTTCAAACACCAACGGCAAAATTGGAAGAAATGGATGGGGAATATGGGAGAGAAGGGTTTTTGAATTTTTGAGATTGTGGAGAAGAAGAGGGAATGAGATATCAGAGAGAAATTACGGTGTCTTAAATATGTTAGTGAGTGTGGGAGTAAAGGAATAAGGTGAGGGAAACGGTTGGGGAGAATTTGAAAAGGTGGGCGTAACTTAAAATGTGTTTTTTAGATATATAGCCGATTAGATCGGGTCGGGTCGGGTCATGGGTTCTTGGGAACTAATCCTTCCTCGTAGACAGAACGTAAGTCAATCGGTGGTCCGTAGAATGCTACGTCGACTATGCCCTAACTTACAAAAAATTGAAAATCATACCTGGGATCCATGGATGCTATCACCGGTCTGTCGATGGGATAACGACCCATCGATTAGTCCGTAGATCAGTGCACCAGACCAATTTCTGCAGATTTTCTTAGGTTTGGTCCTTGCAAATTGAGCACCCAATAAGCCATTCTTTTCGTATTTTTAGGACACTTCTTATACACGGACCTAAACGACTCTCTAGCCAACACTCTTAAAGAAATAAAATAAAATCCACACCTGACATTATGTAAAAACCAAAATAATGGAGCTATTCCTATAAAGACAACCAAAACCTATTGGTGGCTAGAGGATACATATTGCATTGTCTCCCAATCAGCACTGATTTAACGTCGCAAACACAACGCAAGGACTCTGTTACTCAGGAATCATCAAAGGATGGTAGGCCTCAAACCATGCCATCGTATTTTCGCATGCCCGAGGTTATTATTTTTATTTCTTGCCCATTAGCGTGACCTTGCACCCTCATTGTTACCCCAACTTAACGCACCATGAGGGAAACACTTTCGTGATATGAAGGACCAGTCGTCAGTTGGGACTTGAGTTTTGCCTGGAAACAATGTAAACTAGAGTTGAACCAAAAGCCACCATGTCCCAAACCGCTAAATTCGCGCTTTTCAATTTGTGATGGTACTTTTCATCTTTTCATTGGAGAGGTCTTGAACTTTTCAAGCCTTCAGGCAAAACTACATCAAGCTCATTTAATCCATTTAATATCTGTTCCATTCTTTTATTCCAATCCATCTTTAGTTTCTTCATCGCCAACATGGCTTTGTGCTCTAACTCAACCGGCAAGTGACAAGTCTTCGCATATAAAATTTTGTATGGAGACATACCAATGGGAGACTTGTATGCTTTGTAGTAGTCTCAAAGATCCTCATTAAGCCTCCTTGACCAATCTGTTCTACTAGTATTCATCATTTTTACCAGAATTTGCTTGATTTCTCTATTTGACACCTCAACTTACCCACTAGTCTGCGGATGGTAAGGAGTGGCTACACTGTGGCGAACCCCATATTTCGTTAATAACCCTTTGAACAACTTGTTGCAAAAGTGGGATCCCCCATCACTAATAATGTCCATAGGGGTTCCTCATTTAGAAAATATGTTCTTTTTCAAGAACGCGGTGACACTCTTACCTTTTTTATTTACAATTGCTATGGCTTCAACCCATTTTGACACATAATAAACTACCGCAAGAATATACTGCATCCCATGAGAACTCACAAAAGGGACCATAAAGTCAATGCCCCATACATGAAACAACTTAATTACAAGAATGGGATTCAAACTAAGCTCTTGCCTTCTAGAAACACCTCCATATCTGCAACACCTATCATATGCCTCAATGAACTCATGAGAATCCTTGTGTATGGGCACTCCGAATATCAATATGATGCGCACCTACAGGCGAGGAGTGGCATGCCTCAAAAACACTTAGCATCTAAACTTCAGACACACAATGGTGAATAAGACCATCAACACAACTCCTATATAAATTTGGATCATCCCAAAAGAAGTTTTTTTCATTATGAATGACCTTTTCACATTAATGAAAGGACAAGTTTGATGTGACTATATCACTAGCAAATTAATTCACCAAATTCGTGAACCATGGATTCAAGTCATGAGAAGCTGCCAAAACATGCTCATGAGGGAAAGTACCATCACTATAATCCTTTTCACCCAACTCTTGCAAAGCTTCATCCTCTAGTTTTTACAAGTGATTGGCGACTTGATTTTTCGTTCCTTCTCTATCTTTCACTTCAAAATAAAACATTTGTAATAGTAATACTCATCTAATTAACCTTGGTTTCATATGCTTCTTTTTCATCAAATATCTAAAAGCAGAATGATCAGTATGCACTATGATTATAGTGGCAAGCAAATAGGAGTGAAATTATTTGAATGAAAATACCACCGCAAGGAGTTCTTTTTCAGTCAAAGTATATTTCTTTTGGCTTCGTTAAGGTCCTTACTGGCGTAATAAATGGGGTGAAGGATTTTATCCATTATTTGATCTAAAACTACACCAAGAGAAACCCCATTAGCATCACATATCACCTGAAATGGATTACTCCAATCCGGGGAAATAACAATGGGCGCAGACACCAACTTCTTCTTCAACTCTCCAAACGCCTTAAGACAAGATTCATAAAAAAAAATTACATTCTTTCTCAAGTAACTTGCACAGGAAGGTTGGCCCCCATTTTTTAAATTCTTAATAAACCTCTAGTAGAAGCCCGCATGTCCAAGAAAACTCGTCACACCTTTTACAGTGATAGTGGAGGAAGTCTCTCTATCACCTCAACTTTGGCTCGATCAACCTCTATCCCCTTCTATGAGATTCGATGACCCAATACAATGCCCTCTTTCACGATGCAGTCACATTTTCCCCAATTTAGCACTAGGTTGCAACTTCACACCTTTTTAGAACCTCGTCCAAGTTACCCAAACAAAGCCCAAAAGAGTACAAAACCACTGAAAATTCATCCATAAACACCTCAATAGTGTCTTCCACCATATTTAAGGATATCTTCATCATAAATCTCCTAAAACTATCCAGTGAATTCAACAACCCAAAAGGCATGCTCTTGAACATGAAAATTCCATAAGCACAAGTAAAGATTGTTTTCTCTGGATTCTCCGGTGTAATAGAGATTCGATTGTAACCCGATAACCATAAAAAAAACAATACCACACTTTTCATGCAAGCCTATCTAACATCTGATTTATGAAGGACATAGGAAAATGGTTCTTCTTAGTCCATGCATTCAACTTCCAGTAATCCAAACAAACACTCCATCCGGTCACTGGACTCATTGGAACAACCTCATTCTTGTCATTAGGGACCACAATCATTCCCCCCTTTTTGGGCACACACTGAACAAGGCAAACCCAACTACTATCGAAAATCAGATATATGACTCCGGCATCCAACCACTTAATAATATCCTTTGTCAGTACCTCTTGCATAGGTGAATTTAACCATCGTTGATGCTCAATTACGTGGCTATGGATTAGGGCCTTACTTAGTTTGATTTGTTGTGAAAACAAAATTACCGGGTGGAATTCCCAATTTTGATACAATTAGCCAACCAAATGAATAGTTTGAAACCTTTTTAACCACTTCTAAAGGACAACACCAGTTCCGCCAATTTCAAATCGATGCAATGAATACGAACAACGTGTCATTTTTTCCCAAGGAAGAACATTACACTTCAAATTGAGGATGGTAGAACCTTAAGCTACAATTTTATGGCCTCCTCTATAGATGGTAGAGCATTAAGCTACAATATTTTCCCCGACCATCATCTCAAACCGAACTTATCTCTTCTTAGTAAACATATCTTTCATAAAATCAGAATAACCGGGCTTTTGTTCAAGAGCTTTCATCAAAGGAACATTAATGGAAAACTCTCTCAACATAGTAATAATATGCAAGTATTTACCATTCTCGTTCTTTTTCACCAATATTTGCAGGAATGGAGGTGGAGTTCTTGAAACGTGAGTCACCTTTTGGGGTATCTCAATTTCTTTCCCCGATTTTGCTACCAACTCAACATTCACTTCCACTATTTCATCATCTTTTGTCATCTCATCTTCTACGCCAGACGACATAGGTGGATCAATGGTTTGCTTACCCCCTAGATTAGTGACTACTATGCAATGTCCATAAAAATCAGACGGTATTGCTAGGAAGAGTAATCGGTTGGCGTAGGTTCATAGTAGAAGACAATTGGGCCATTTGCAACTCGAGATGCTTTATTTACATTGCATGTATATCCACCTTTATTCCAATATTAGATAAACCCCCTATCAACACTTTTTCTTGATCATCACTAGCTTCAAACCTCCTATAGATTCTTTTGCAATATATATCCTCAACTAGCGCCCACAATAAATTACTATCCCTAGGAGCAACTTCCCGATTTTGAGGTGGAACATAGGGTCCATTCAAATCGTTTCTATTACCATAGTTACCTGGGATGATGTTTTTGTCGCGGTTGTAGTTTCCATATCGAACGTAGGGACTTTCTCGGTAGTAATTCCCTAGTTCTGATCTTTATTTCCTTTACATTGACGCTAATTCTCCTGATTAGAGACTTAGGCGTTCGGTTAAAAAACCCTAGTCTTCTTATTCACTACATAAGAGTCTTCCTCACAGTAAAATTCATCTACTGGCGGTGGTAGCTTAGTCAAAGAATTCACCAAATATACTTTCTCTGCACCTCTAGTGAAATTTTTAAACATCAACCCAAGATCAAATCTCATTTGAGTAATTTCTTCACAAATCTCATTTGCGACTCGGTTGTGTATAGCACACTAAAAATGTGTTTCTTCAACTTTTCCACGATCTCTACATAAGTGCACTCACCATATAAACCACCCGCAATAGTATCAAGTACCACATTATTTTTTTCATCTTGCCCCCTAGAGAAGTATTCTTTCAACAATTCATCATCAATCCGATGGTTTGGGACACTTCTTAAAATTGAGGTCAACCTATCCCAAGAACTACTTACTTACTCCCCAGGCAATGACACAAAGTTGTTTACCCTATCTTGGGTTTAAGCCTTTTTTTGAAACGGGGTAAAGTACTTTCTAGGAAACACATCCTAACTACTCCCAAGTATAGATCAAATTATAAGGAAACTTAGTAAACCAAATTGCGGCCTCTCCCATAAGTGAGAGTGGGAATAGCCTTACTCTGATGAAATCCATGGCTAAGTCTGGACTCTCTAGACAACTCTTACACACCGACCTATGTTTTCCGATGTGAGCATTTTGATCCTCAGATGGTAGCCGCGAGAACAAACCTCTAGCGGTGAGCATCTGCATCAAGCTACTTGTTACCACAAGTGTATGACCCTATGGTAGAGGAGGTAGGAAAAGAGGACCATCAAAATCTATGATGTTAATATTTCCCCTATATATTCTTGAGGATGTGGGGGGGGAGGTTTCCTTCTCAAAGCACTATCACTAGAGTTCTCCACAATCACTTGGTTGTAAGCATCAACCGGTGGTGGAAGTTTACGGTCGATACCATCACCAATACTATCTGGATTCTGTGTCTTGTTCATTCTACGGAGTGTACCATTATGTTCTGGATCAAATGGGAGTATTGGTTCTACTAGACTCCGTGTACTAGACCTAAAAAAGAAAAACACAAAGACAAAATAGAAAATGAGGAAATTGTTGACAAAACTACAGTAAATTCTATTAAATTTAATCTAAAAGCCACTATTCCCCAGGAAGGGCACACAAAAATGTGATTTTACGATCAAATGTACTTTCCCTAAAGGAAAGTATCAAAAGTTGTATATAAAAGTAATGACCCAAATTGTAAGGTTGGTGGTCGATACCAGAGGAAATGGTTTAGACTTACTTCCGTTCTACAAAACTAAGATTTATTTATTCCAAAATGCTTTCTACAACTGTTAATTAAAAAGGGGGGGGGGGTTTGTGGGTTTGTAAAAGATACGTGTTCCATTATTTCCAAGTAAACAAGTAGCAAGATTAATAACTTAGAATTTCATCAAATTATTGAGAGAAACTAGGGTGTAAAGTTCCCCACAGGGTCATATCGACTGTTAATACTAGCGTATAACAATTCTTTACTAGTATCTTGCATTCAAAAGGGATAAGTTGGTTTCGTAATTTCAGGGTCCAGCAATACACGAATTTTCACTCCGTACTTGATTCTTGATACGGGTGTAGAAATTACGCACCCTTAAAATTTACCTTACAATAAGCATCATATCAAGTATAGCTACGTTACTAAGTTTACCAATTGAAAAACAACTAGCCTATTAGATAGTGACTTTCCGTTTTTCTCGTCCCCACTATCTACTTGTGGTTTATCCTCCCCCTTTCCCCCCGGTTTTCTACTATACTAAACCTATGGGGATAATTCTTTCCTATAATTATCCCACTTGGTCCAGCTCCAGCAAGTTAGAAAATAGTCAAATTCTAATGCGTGCACCATTAAAAAAGGACTTTTTAAATAAAAGAATTTCATAATGCAGGGAATCATTCTAGAATTGTTATTTAGCTAGTTTTACTTTTTTTATTCACTAATGGTCCCACAACCCTAGTGTGGCTTTAGTTACCCCATACCTAAGGAATAAACCAAGTCCATAGTTGTTAAACAATCATTCATGTAGTTACTTTGATATGTTTAAAGAAAATCCAGAAATTGCACTTGAAATAAAAAAGTTCACTTGAGAATCGATTCCATAAGTTTTAATTATTTCCCAAAATCCAAAGATAAGTCTCCAATAACAAGAGTACGAAAAATAATAAAATGTCTAACCCCAAAAATGAGGTCTTGAACCCTATTTATAATAACATTGTCCGAAATAAAAAGGAGTTTAAAAGAAGGAATGTCTATCCAAAAACGTGTCTTCAATCGATGATCCACTAACAGTCTGTCGATGATGAAACAAAGGAAGTCAGTTACTCCGTCGGTCGTACATAGCAGTTTCAGCTCTTAAATCTAGAATCTCTCTGATCCAACGAAAGGACCAACCACAACCGCTTCCATGATATCTTCATCGTTCCTTACTTAGTTTTTGTTTATCATTGGGTAGTAGGACAAGTCTCTGATCTTATAGATGGTTTGCTAGGATGGTCTATCGATCAGTCAACGGACCATTAATCCTTCCATAGCCCCACACTTGGTCAGAATTTTTTGAGTTTCTTCAAGATGCTTCGACATCCAGTCAACAATCACCACCTAGGAGAGACGACGGGACGACGGGCCATTAAAGGCTTCATGGGTCACCTCTTCTGCACAATATTCTGTATTTCTATTTTGGACGACTTTCTTGAAAAATATAGATTAAAACCATTTAAATTACTACAAAAAGTCCCATGACACACACTAAACTTAAGGAAAAAGCATTGAATGTACCATGAAACCACAGCACATCACTATAGTTTTTTTTAGGTTTTACGGTTTAGGGTTTAGCACTTAAGTTTTAAAATTTATTTTGTCGTATTTAATTTTTGGGTTTTGGTATTTTGGGATTAGGGTTTTCGTTTTATGGTTACGTTTGGGTAGGATTAGGTCATAGGTTTTTCTTAGGTTTGAGGTTTGTGACTATAGATTTGATATTTAAATCTATGATTTTGTGTTTCATATTTGGGTTCTCATATTTTTGACTTAGTGTTGTATGTTTTACATATGGTTTAGGTTTCGGTTAAGGATTACGGTGTAGTTTTTTTTTTTTAGGTTTTATGGTTCTGAGCTTAACATTTGAGTTATAAACTCTATGTTATAGTATTTAATGTTTGGGTTGTGGTATTTTGGATATAATGTTTTGGGTTTATAGTTTAGTTTTAGAGTTAGGGTTAAGGTTAGGGTTAGGGTTAGGGTTAGTATTAGGTTTTTATAAGATTTAGAATTTAGGATTTGAGATTTAATATCAATAGTTTAGTGTTTAATGTTTTAGTTTAGTATTTTGGGGCTTTGGGGTTTAAGGTTATGTAGGGTTAGGTTAGGATTAACGTTAATAGTGTTAGGTTCTGAGTTAGGTGTTTTTTAGGATTTTAGGCGTACGTGTTGAGTTGTAATATTCATAGAGAGTGTTTAAGGTAAGGGTGGTTATTTGGGATTGGGTTTAGGGTTTAGGGTTTTAAGGATAGGGTAGGGTTAGGTTAGGGTACAGGAAGGGTAGGTTAGGTGTTTAGGGGTTTTTTTTTTTAGGTTATAGATTTTAGGGTTTAAAATTTTTTGGTTTAAAATTTAAGGTAGGTGCTTAATGTTTGGGTTATGGTACTTTGGGCATGGGATTTTGGGTGAATGGTTTCGGTATGTTGTTTAGGATGAGAGGTTTAAAATCTATGTTTTAGTGTTTGATGTTTGGCTATTGTATTTTGTATTTAGGGTTTTTAGTTTTGACTTAGGTTTTAGGGTTAAGGTTAGGATAAATTTTAAAGTGAAGGTTTATTTTTAGGTTTTATGGTTTAGGGTTTGCATTTGAGGTTTAAAATCTATTATTCAGTATTTAATTTTTGGGTTTTGGTATTTTGGACTTAGAGTTTTGGGTTTATGGTTTAGGGTTAGCATTAGGGTTAAGGATTGGGTCGGATTTAGGGTTAAGGTTAGGGTTCGCATAAGGGTTAGGGTTTTTGGATTTCATAGCTTTTTAGGTTTAGGTTTTAGGATTTGAGGCTTAATATCAATGAATTATTATTTAATGGTTCGGTTTTGGTATGTCTTCGGGTTTAGGGTTTATTGTAGAGTTGGAGTTATGTGTAATGTTAGGGTTAGGATTAGGGTTAGGGTTTAGTTTTTTTATGTTTTAGAGATTGGTGTTATGGTTTGACTTGTAATATCTATGGTTTAGTGTTTTAGGTTAGAGTTTTTGTATTCTGGCCTTTGGTGTTAGGGTCTACAGTTTAGGGGTAATGTTAAAGATTGGGTTAGGATTAGGATCGTGTTACGGTACGGTTAGGGCTAGGGTTTAGGGTTTTTTTTAGGTTTTTTGTTTTGGGGCTTAGGATTATTTTTTTCAAATCTATGGTTTAATATGTAATGTTTAAGTTTTTGTATTTGGGGCTTGAGGGTTGGGGTTAATGGTTCAAGGTTAGGGTTAGGGTTTAGATTTTTTTGGGTTTTAGGATTTATGGTTTACTATTTGAGGTTTTAAAAATATGGTATAGTGTTTAATGTATGTGTTTTTATATTTTGCACTTAGAGTTTTTATTTGGACTTAGGGTTTAGAGTTTAACGTTTAGGATTATGGTCTAGGTTAGGGTTAGGGTTAGGGTTAGGGTGTAGTTTTTTTTAGGTTGTGAGGTATAAAATGTGTAGTTTAGTATGTAATGTTTGGGTTTTTGTATTTTTGACATAAGGTTAAGTTTCAGGTAAGTGTTATGGTTAAGGCTTTGGATTTTTTAGGTTTTTGGGTTTAGGAGTTATGATTTTACATTTAATATAAATGTTTTAATGTTTAATGTTTGAGTTTTGGTATTTTGGTCTTGAGGTTTAGGGTTTATGGTAGGGTTAGGGTTAGGGTTTAGTTTGTTTTTTAGAGTTAGAATAAGAATTAGGGTTTAGGTTGTTTTTTAGAGTTAGGATAAGAGTTAGGGTGTAGGTTTTTTTTAGGTTTTATGGTTCAAGGTTAAGAATTTGAGGTTTAAAATTAATGGTTTAGTATTTAGCGTTTTGGGTATTTTGGGCTTAGAGTTTTAGGTTTATTATTTAGGGTTGGGGCAATGGTTAAGGTTTGGGTAAGGTTTAGTGTTAAAGATAGGATTAGGGTTAGGGTTAGGGTTTTGGGTTTTGTTAGGTTTTTGGCTATATGGGTTAGGGTTAGTGCTAGGGTTAAGGTATGGGTTACGGTTAGTATTAAGGTTAGGGTTAGGGTTAGGATTTTGGGTTTTCTTAAGATGTTAGTTTTAGGGTTTAGGATTTGAGTCTTAATATCAAAGGTTTAGTGATTAATGTTTGGGTTTTGGTATATTAAGCTTGGGGTTTAAGGTTTATGGTAGGGTTTGAATTAGGGGTAATGTTAGGATTAGGGTTTGGGTTAAGGTTTAGGTTATTTTTTATGTTTTAGATATTGGGTTTAAGGATTTGAGTTGTAATATTTATGGTTTAGTGTTTAATGTTAGGGTTTTGGTATTTTTGTCTTTGGTTTTAGGGTTTAAAGTTTAGGGTTATGGTTAAGGATTGGGTTAGGGTCCTGGTTCGTGTTAGGGATAGGATTTAGGTTTTTTTTTTTATGTTTTTTTGTTTTGGTGTTTTGGATTTTTGGTTTGAAATCTATGGTTTAGTATTTATTGTATGGGTTTTGGTAATTTGGGCGTGGTGTTTAGGGTTATCGCTAGGGTTTGGGTTAAGTTTGGGGTTTTTGTTAGCGTTACGATTTAGGTTTTTTTTTAGATTTTAGCTTTTGTGGTTTAAAATCTATGATCTAGTGTTTTTTGTTTTCATATTCTTGACTTAGAGTTTTTATTTCGAGTTAGGGTTTAGGTTTTAAGGTTTACGATTATATTTTGTTTTAGGGTTATTATTAGTGTTAGGGTGTAGGTTTTTTTTTTAGGTTTTATGATTTATGATTTTGCATTTGAGGTTTAAAATCTATTGTTTAGGATTTTGATGTTTGGATTTTGGTATTTTTCGTTGAGGTTTAGCCTTAGGGTTAGGGTTAGAGTTAGGGTTTTGTTTTTTTAGGTTTTTAGGTTTAGGATTTAAGGTTCAATATCAGTGGTTTAGTATTTAATATTTTGGTTTTCATATTTTTGGCTTGGGAATTCGGGTTTATGGTAGGGAGCGTTAGGGTTAATGTTAGGGTTAGGGTTTTAAGTTGTTTTTTTAGGTTTTAATTTTTGAGTTTATGGATTTGATTTGTAATATCTATGGTTTATTTTTTAATCTAAGGGTTTTGGTATTTTGGGCTTACGATTTAGAGTTTAGAGTTTAGGGTTATGATTAAGGATAGGGTTAAGGTTAGGGTTTATGTTAAGGATACGATAAGGGTTATGGTTTATTATTATTTTTAGGTTGTAGGTTTTGGTGTTTAGGATTTTTGGTTAAATCTATGGTTTAGTGTTTATTCTTTGGGTTTTTGTAGTTTGGGCATGGGGTTTTGGGTTAGGGTTAAAGTAAGGGTTAGGGTTAGGGTTTACATTTTTTTAGGTTTTAAGGTTTTTGGATTAGGATTTGAGGTTTAAAATCTATAATTTAGTGCTTAATGTTTGGGTTTTCGTATTTTGGACTTATGGTTTTTTAGGGTTTAGGGCTTAGGGTTTGTTTTATGGTTAGGGTTAGGGTATATGATACACTAAAATTATTCTTTCCTAGTTAAGGATAATTGTTCGTATCAAGTAATGAACTCAATTGTTAGGTTGGGGTCGATCCCACGAGGAAAATACTTTAGACTTAACTTAAGTCTATGATTGCCTCTTTTTAGTCAAGTCCTTTCCGAAAAGATTTAATTAAAAGGGGGGTTTTGTGAAAAAAATATGTTCAATTATTTCTAAGTAAACAAGTAGCAAGATTAAAACTTTGATTTTTATCAAGGGATGAGAGAAACTAGTGTCAAATGTTCCCCATAGGTTCATAATGTGGTATTCCTAGTTATAACAATTCTTTCCTAGTATCTTCAATGCAAAGTGATATATTAGGTATATCTAATTCCTTGGTCCCGAAACTAGAGACTTTCACTCGTATCTTGATCCGACTACATACGTTTTAATTACTAACCCTTACCTTTAACCTCACATTAACCATCATATTAAATGTGTGGCTAAGTTACTACTTCGCCCCAATTGAAACTAGCCTATTAGATAGTGTATACTAAATCTATGTTGATAATTCTTTTCCTTTTAATTACCTCCTTGGTCCATCAAGTAGAAATGGGGCATGTTCTAACACGTGCACTCGTTAAAAAGAGTTCTAAACAAAAAATGAGTTGGGTATTAAAGAAAGGTCCATTGTAAGCTCAAAATTTTTGGATAAAAAAGGGAATAATTTCATTTGGTTTTCATTCATTTAGAGTAAAGATCGACTAATTTGAACCAGGGCCTATGATACTTTCCTATCCAGGCAAGTCCTTGTAAGGTACCAAAAGTGGACTTATTAGACTTTCCTCACACTGTCTTAACACGTTATTACCCAACCAGATTATCACACACCTAGTTCGAGTGTTAGATTGATGGTCATGCAATGGTGTATGTCTAAGTCATGTTTAGATCCAACACATTCAACATTCACTATGCCTAATCATGAAAGCATTCTCTTTAGAACGGGATATCATTTTATTTAGCCATCATGCTTCATATTTAACATTCATACTTTGTACAATATATTAAACATGCCTGTTCAACAGTAAAATCAAAATTCTCTTTGGGCAAAAGAGCACAAGCAAGAAAATCCCAAAAGAGGATCATGAGTTAGGCTACTTAGACTTCAACCTAGCACTCACTTTCCATTTATTACACCCCCAACAAGAAAGCAAGCAATTGTACCTAATACATAGGAAATATAAAAAACTTGGTACGTGAAACAAACGTGAGGTGCATAGCGCCGACGATAAAAAAGCTGGTGGGTCCGGTTCAAGAGAATCCATTCCATCAGTAGTAAGGACACCATCAATAGTGTCTGCAACAATAATAGCACCCTCAGTGGTTCTCCTCCAAATATCATCATCCTGGAACTAGATGCCCCGATAGCTAAATCACGATCCCTCATCTGTCGGGCCTCCTCATCTACCAAAGAATCTCTCTTTGTGGCCTCCATCTCATTGCACTCCTTTGTCAAAGCCCTAGCCTCCTCACTGTCTCTAGTTTGGTGCCTCTTGGCACGCTCACGTGGATGGGGCAGTGGTGAAGTAGAGGTAGTGAACACTGCAACAAGCACCGTATCCTAAGCAAGATTCACATGTGTGGCCTCAAACTCGGGAACCCACACATCGTAAATGGAATTTACATCAACCCTTAGAATCACAAAACCAAGCTGGAGAATCATCAAATCAATAGTGGGAGCTGACTGTTCGAGGACTCTCAACTAAAATGCATCGAGGCGCTGGTGGTCCACCATAATCTTCTTCTCTATCTTATGGGCAATCCTCTTCTCAATCCGATCCTCAGCCTCGGCAATGAACTTCTGCATCCAGGGCTTGATATGATGAAACAATGTGCCCATTTGGGCCTCTAGCTTCTAGATCCTAGTAATCGGGACCAGTGCTGCTAATGGTGTAGATTGGGAGGAACTCGATGCTCCACTAGTTACTTGGGCAGACTCAACCGGGATATTTCCTATAGGCTTTGAAGAAACATGATGATCCCCTTTGGCTTGCTCTATCGTATTTCTGAGGTTCTCACCCAACGGATGTACCTATACTTGGGGACCCATATTTGGTGACACCTCATTGCTCTCATCCATGATGAGACCGATGTACACTATCCCAGTAGAAGTCTGGAGAACAGAATTGTGCCAAATGGTCACTGCAGCTGCCCTGCACAACTCAAAAATCATACACGGAAAGGGGTAAGTGGTCGAGGCCTTAAAATCCCTCTCATGGATGACTACAACAATATCCTCTGAAAATCATCCTCAAACCCCGCGACCATAGCAGCAACCATTGCCGATCTATCCTATGTAAGTATGTTTTCATCAGTTGTGGGGGATAGGCGGTGGTGGACCAAGAGCCAAATGAACTTGGCAGCAAATATGATGTTGGCTTACTTGATAAGGCCTCTGGGCAATCCACTTCTTTATGGTCTCTTTCACATCCTTATCGCGCTTGAAATGGACCTGCTTAATAAAATTCCACCAGAAGTCAAACTTAGGGGTGAGGAGGTCTCTATTGGCATCAGTATCAGCACCGCATAAGAAACATCAAAAGGTGGGAAAAATGTCCACCCTGCGGCCACAGACTCAAATATAGGTAAGCGGTGCCTATTTGAGGGATAAGACCACATATCAGAAGAAGATCTGAGAGTCTCTATCTAAGAGGCATAGAACTCTCTCACCAACTCCTCACTATAGCATCCCTATAAGAACCCGCCTCTCAAATGTAACAGTTTGGGTCATGACACCCTTATCATTGAACAACTTGGCATCCCTCTATATCAGGTGCTGTCCCTCTACGCACCACCGGCTTAGTGCTGCACATTAAAAAACCGCGTGAAGGATCTCATGTGGGGGTACGAGAATCATCCAAACTCTAGGCCTCATTTAGCCAAGGCAGGGAAGTAGGTCAGGTTGCATCTTGAACAGTGGGCACCCTCTGAACTGGTCAGAGGAATAAAATGGAAATAGGCAGTTTTTAACGGACAGGATCCTAAAATCGAATGCCTTAAGGGCGGTTATTAAATAGTGGAATTAATGAAAACCCATCTTGATAATTGCCAAAATTCGCTCTTAGGATGTCTAGGAAGGTGTCTAATTATGTCACATGTATGTGTTCCTATGCATGATGTTGTATATTTGTGGGACTTGTAATGAAGAGGTGTCATTGATATGAATCTTTATGCATTGGTGTTGATCTTATTGGACTTATATGATGAAGGTCTTGACTTACTATCGTTCTATGTAGGTATTTGTATTGAATGTGGTATGTGTTTGTCTTGTGTTAGATAATATGTATTGATATTCCTTGTGGTCCTAAGTAATACATTGCACCAAGTATCCATAAAGGATTACTTTAGGAGGACCAATGAATTAAAAGAAGAATTCCACTTTATAGGGAGGAGTCAATGTAGGTGACCCTCAACAGACTAAATTTCAATTTGTGTTTCTATGATGTTTTCCGTTGATGGATTATATGAAGTATGATGAAAAATGTATATATATGATATTGATTAAAGGTTTGATTGATGATTTATCAAAAGGAAATGACGTTTGTGATTTTCAAAGTAAATGTCTATTTTGTAAATGCATGTTTTTGCATGGTTGCGGATCCCATAGTACATTCTTATCGTTAATATCATTTCATACTTTTAGACAAAGTGTATGTTATGAATGCTAAAGGATTATTAAATGATGAATAATGATTAGGTGTTCACAAGTCAAGGAAAGGAATCCTTAAAGTCCAGGATGTACTAATGTTGATTAGTGTAAAGACCTTAATATGTATTAGTTTTGTATTAGTCTAAGGTAGTATCCCTATGGTGAGCTAAGAT
This sequence comes from Solanum habrochaites, assembly GCA_027704765.1. Taxonomy (NCBI): domain Eukaryota; kingdom Viridiplantae; phylum Streptophyta; class Magnoliopsida; order Solanales; family Solanaceae; genus Solanum; species Solanum habrochaites. Next base: position 30,329,938 of record JAKWJA010002499.1, on the reverse strand, counting down.
GGCAATAGGAGGACTTAGAGTCTATATATGTATTATGACTTATATTTTATATCGTATATGAAGTAATTTCCTAGCTTACGAGGTGCTATTACAAGTTTTAAATTTTCCGTAAATTTACGTATTGGTCGATGCGATATGAATGAAACGATGGGCTGTATAAGACACCTCCGAGACGTCAAGTACAAAAATTTTTGTTTTCCCGGTGTTACTTCAAGGGGATTCCCCATGTAGTGACAGTTTAGAAGGAAACCACTCAAAAGGACAAACATTCCACCTAAGTCTCATATTATTGTCTAATTGTACTAAAGCATTCTTACAAGTTTATTGCATCTTTAATTTTGAATCCATTCAACTAATTTGATAGATAGTTAGAATAGGACTACTTTTAATTTTATTGAAACGTAAGGGAAAAGTCTCCCTCACATATTGTATTCTAGATATTTATATCATTACAATTTTACCATTTTGTAAGAGTAAGTTGACTAACTTTAGTAAGTAGGTCAAAACATAACCCACCATAATTTTTAGGTAAGGTAAAGCCCCCTTCTTTTTACATTTTTTTATTATGCAATGATAAGGCCTAGGGTGTTTTTTAGCCTCTGACCCCCCACAGAAGTCGTTCATTTTGTATTAAAAAAGCCCAAGATACAAAAATCCTAACATTAAACACTAAACCGTAGATATTACAACTCAAATCCTTAACCCCCAACATTAAAACCTAAAAAACAACCTAAACCCTAATCCTTACACTAACATTAACCCTAACCCAAACCCTATAATAATACCCTAAACCCCAAGCCCAAAATACAAAAAATCCAAGCATTAAACACTAAACAATTGATATTAAATCTCAAATGATAAACCTTGAACCATAAAACAAAAAAAAAAACTACACCCTAACTCTATGCTCTAAACTCTTAACCCTAAGTGCAAAAAAAAGTAAGTAAAAAATACAAAAACCCTAACTTTAAACACTAAACCATAGATTTTAGACCTCAAATCCTAAACCACAAACCCTAAAACTTAAATCCTAAACCTAACCTTAACCTAAACCCTAACCCTAACCTTAACGTTAAACCTTAACCCTAAACGATTAACTCGAAACCCCAAGCCCAAGAACAAAAACCCAAACATTAAGCATTAATCCATAGATTTTAAACCTCAAATCTTAAACCACAAACCCTTAACCTAAAAAAAACAATTCCCTAACCAAAACGCTAACTCTAACCTTAATCCTAACCCTAACCCTAAATAATTTAACCAAAACCCAAAGCCAAAAATACCAAAACCCAAACATTAAACACTAAACGTAGATTTTAATCCAAAAATCTTACACCCCAAAAACAAGCCTCTTCTTAGCTTTCATCACAATCATACCGTTAAATTTAGCGAAAAAATTAAATATTTTAACATACTATTGAATTATACTTAGACTTCATAATTAGCATACATATAGACATACAATAAACAGAAATTTGTCTCTAATAATATAAAACCATCTAAGATGCATTGCTGGACTAGCCAATAATAGTTATTATACCATATATGCCTTGAATAACAAAAGAAAGAATCCAAAGAAATAAAAATTGACAATCTAATCTCTTTTTATTCTACTAAGTGTTCATTAAAGCTGGAAATGGAATATCGAAGACCCGAACAAACGAACCTAAAGGACTTGGAGAAGAGTTCCAAGCTTCTAAAATCGACCTGCTTAAAACTCCATTGCCGGATCCTACAGGTTTGTAGTAAATAAGTAATGAGGTTAGTACGCAACATGTATTTAAGTCTGGGTATATGCCAAATAACACAAAGGATATGCATGAAAAAGGAAATCTTTTATTCATTCAATTAGAAAAAACATGCTAAGTCGTATGAAACTATTCAATGCACATTACATATCCAGTTGTACAAATAAAAAATACCAGCAACTTACACAATTTTCATAATGAAAGAATATGTTCATAGAGTAATGTTAACCGATTCAATATAATACAAAAATCTTACCAATTGATCTCATTTACCCCCAACCTAACAAGTTAATGTCATGTGAAGAACCATAACCCCACACACACAAGTAGATTAAGGAGACACCATATACAAAAGCTTTACTTCATGTAACTTGTAAACATAAGTTCATCTCTGCATATAACAATATAACCTACTAATTATGATCCTAAACGACCAACAATCAGTAAGACTAAATATGGTCATAAACAGAATATTCATGTCATCATATTTAATTAAGGAACAATCTCCTGGGACTCCTAGAGTTAACTTATGTAACTTTGGGGGGGGGGGGTTTTTCTAGATAGAGACCCATACCCTCCTATACTAAAGTAGAGTTCCTCAAGAAACCCTAGAAATTTCCTGTACTTGTAATTTAAGTTTTACATGATGGGGAAACATTTCTCCGTAACACAAACATAGACATGGAGTTAATAAGGGAACCCTGATGTCTTCCCCACACCGAAAAAGATGTGTCTACGGACAAAGAAGAACCTACATGAACATATCTTTCTAGGTGGATCCACTAGTAGTATGCCTATGCGTGGCAACATAGTTCAAGAACTAGGAGATGTATTCGAGACCATAGTTCAACATTACAGGGCTTAGTCTCAAATCTCATGAGGATCATTGTGAACTTACAATTAACTAGGGAAGGGACACTTCTTCAATATCTAGTCCATCTGTGGATTAGCTTAAGTCCTTGTTTTTAAAAATAACCTTTTAGTTTTCTTCATTAATAACCTTATCGTAGGTAATACAGAGGTTAACTCCCTCTCATGAACATGATCATGAGGATTTTTGTAGGATTAGATTAGAATTTCCTTTTCATCGCAACCTTCGTATGTGAGATTACATAAAACATAGTCATCGTGTGTAGGCATACAAATGAAATATCATAGCTTGCCTTTTCGTAGTCTTATCATGATCTCATAACCTGTAATAAGCCCAATAATATACAACAAAAAAACAGCATATTGTGTTTGTTGTTGGTTTGTGTTTGTGAAAAAAAAAACAAAAACAATTTCAGACATAAAACATCGTGATTCATAGGCTAAACATAACATTGTATATATAATCACAGTTTAAAGGACTGCCGTCGCTGTCTTCCAAGAACCTTATTCATATTAAAATATTTATAATCACACATAGTGAAATACTCAATAACATAATCAAGAACAACTCATCAAATCATGTACAAGATCAATGTATAGAGTAGTAGGAGGGAAATGTGTCGTTAAAGGGTTCATTAAAACCTTGAATTCCAACCCTAACATTTACACGTTATCAAATACTATAAACACCCCATTCAAAACCATTACTTAGAGAAAGATCATATATCACTGGACATTCAAACATAATCAATCAAATACTCAGCAATTCATGCAAAATTAACTATAGAAAATGTTTACTTTTCGTTAAAAATCATAAATCTAGGCTTAGGAAGAAAATCCTTTTTGTACAGTAAAAACCCTAGTGTTTGAAGTTCTTAAAAAATTACCTTTAAAGGACCTCTTGGGCAAAGGAACACCAAGTGTGAAGAACCCATACTTTATAGATGAATAATCCACGAAAATCTGATTGGAAACTTTGAAATTTTCTTCTTCTTCATTAAGCTTTTCTCATCTTCAATGGAGATTGGAAAAGAGAGCGTTCTTGAGAGATTAAGAGAATTTTTGTTTGATATGATTTGGGACTTGTAAAAGTGATCTAAAACTTACATTATATGAATATATAGTCTTCCCATGAATTACCCCAAATACCCTCCATTTAATTACCAAAACATCCCTCTTAAATTTACTAAAAAAACAGAGAAGAGCATTGACTTAGAGAGATCTGGAAAATTTTATAGGTTCCGCTTGACTGGATTTAATAAATGATTAATTTATTAATGTAACTAATAGGTGGAACTAAAGTAATAGAAATACATGTAAGTCACTAATTAGGAACCTAACCAACCCACTTGGACCATCTAGGTTAGGTTTAGGATATTTCTTTATTAGTACCCGGCTAGTACACCCGGTTTTTAGGGGTTTAGATTCGGGTACAATGGTAGTGTATTTGTAATCCTAGGTTAGAGTAGTAGTTTAATTTAGTTAGAGCCTAGGACTGGTTAGGATTATATCCCCATGTGGCGTGACATTGCACGCACGCCTTGCCCTTAAGCGCCCCTAACCCAAATTCGGTTTAGGGCTGGTGATTGGTCTCTTGCACATTTTTTGCTCTTGGCGAATGTCTGGTCAAGGGACCCTACACTTATGCACTTGGCCTTACTTAAATTTACATTATCATTTTAAATGATCAGGTTCACAATGGTACCTAGGCTTGATAATTGGATGCCTCGTCCTGATATGTAATTAAGGAATTCAGCATTTAGCTTAGAATCTTAAGTGCACCGGTACAATTGCCTAAAAACAATATTGTATCTGGGTATTTCGACATCAAGTATATCTTAATACATAAGAAATTGGCTTCAACAGCAAGCGTATTGAACGTTATCTGATATACATAGAAATGCGAAAACCCTTAGCCAAGATTTGTCTCAAGCATGCCCAAATATACTCAATATTGGGACATTGGGATATATGTGTTACTACCCCAATCATATTCTTAAAACCGAATAGATCTTCAAGATTACAAATACATTTTGAGAATATTAAACCTTAACCCTAAACCTAAAATAGTAAAACTTAAACCAAAGCCCCTAAAAAAGAAAAACCCGAACATGTGAAAGACGAAAGCAGAGAATTTAAAATCAAAGCCTTAAGCCGAAACCCTAAAAACAGAAAAAAAAAAACCTAAATCCTACCCCAACCGTAATCCAAAATATTTAACCCGAGACACCAATCCCAAAATATCAAAACGCAAACATTAAACACTAAATCGTAGACTTTCAACAAAAAAAAAATTCCTAAATACCAAAACCTAAAACCTAAAATAAACCCTACCCTAACCCCAAAAACCCCTTTTACCCTATCCCTAACATGAACTCCTAACCCTAACCCCTATCCGTAACCTTAACCCCTAAACCAGAAACCAGAAAACGAAGACCCAAAGCACAAAAAACAAAACCCGAACAGGAAACGCGAACAAGAGACGAGGCGCAACGAAAGCCGGAAACCCCAAAAACCGAAGACAACAAAAAAATAAAAAACCCCCCATAAACAAAAACCCTAACCCTAACCCGACCACAAAACCATTAAACCCATGCAAAAACAATAAGAAAACGCCAAATTATTAAACAGAACCGTTTGATAGTAATCATAAAGTTCTAATGGCTAAACCAAAAATACCATGAAAAAAAAACGAAGCCTAACCCGAAAAAACGTCTAAACCCTAAAACAATCAATAAGGAAAACTAGAAGTCCAAAATACTAAAATTCAAACATTAAATAATAAACCATAAATTTTTAACCTCAAATGCTAAAACATGAACCATAAAACCTAACAAAATCTACACTCTAACCCTAGTTCCAATCCTAACCCTAAAACCCTAGTCCAAAATATGAAAACCCAAACAATAAAAACTAAACCATATATTTTGAACATTAAATCCTAAAAACAATCATTAAAACCTAAAAGACCATAAACCCTAACCTTAACCTTAACCTAAACCCTAACCTTTACCTTGACCCTAACCCTAACCCTAAACCATTAACCCGAAACCCTAACCCCAAAATACCGAAACCCAAACATTAAACACTACACCATAGATTTTTAAATCAAAAATCCTAAACCCCAAAAAATAAAACCCAAAAAAAAAAAAAAAAACACTAGCCTCGAAAAGCTAACCCTAACCCTAACCCTATAATAAACCCTAAAACCTATTGCCCAAACTATCAAAAACCCAAACAGAAATTACCAAACCATTGGGATATTGAAAGCGTCAAAGCCAAAACCCGAAACCCCAAGACGAAAAACCCAAAAGGTTGTCAGAGAACCTGAAAATAGAGAAACCCAAAACAATTAAGCCCAAAATCAAACCCAAAAATGAAAATACTTAACAACAATAGGATTGTAAACTTCAATGCGAAATATGGAACCATAAAGGTAAGAATAAAACATAAAAAACCTACACCCTAACCCTATTCTTAACCCTAAACTATACCGAAGTCCAAAAGAAATCTAAGTTAAAAATACAAAAACCCAAAAATTGAACACTAAATCATAGATTTTAAACTTCAAATCCTAAACAAAAAATCATAAAACCGATAAATCCTAAATCCTAAATCAAACAGTAACCTAAATTCTAACTCTAACCTTTACAAGGAACCATTAAACCGAAACCCCAAGCCCAAAAAAATCGAAACCCAAACATTCAACACCAAACCATATATTTTAAACAAAAAATCCAAAATCTCAAAACCTAAAACCTAGAAACATCTTAACTCTAACCCTATCCCTAATCCTAACCCTAACCCCAAATCTATCCTTAACCGTAACCCTAAACCCTAAACGCTTAACCAAAAGTCCAAAATACCAAAAACCTAATATTAGATTACAAAACGTTTAGATATAAAACTCTATTACTGAACCCAAAACCCTTTAAAAACTCGTAAATTAAAAAAAAAAACTACCCGAAACCCCTAACAGTTACCCTAACCCTAACCCTAAAGTAAACCGAAACCCCAAGCCCCAAAATGCGAAAAAACCAAAAACAAATAATAATAACCAAATGTAAACCATTGAATGAAATTTCACATCCTAACCCTAAACCTAAAAACCTAAAAAACCCAAAGCTTTAACCCCAAATCCTAAACCCTAAAACCTGAAACATAAGCCCAAAAATCTTAAAACAAACCAAATCATTAAATTTCTAAATAATTGATTTTAAACCTCAAAATGTTTGTACCAATAGAAAAAATGCGTACTATGAGAAGGGGACATACCCAGCGAAACAGGGAGGTAGAAAACCAGTTCTCAAGGTGGTATAAGGGGCAAAAGGTTAAGAGTGAAAAGAAATAAACAATGGGAGGCAAAACAAGATAATGAGGAAAAGGAATCACGAACTGAGTCAGCAGGAAAATCAGCAGGAGAAAGAGTGAACAGTGCAAAAACCTCTACCATAGAGAGTTTCCTAAGATCTATAGTAAGTTTGATAAAAGAGGTCCTAATGTTTAAAATGCTGACCAAAATATTCCTAACCTTAATACCAATTCTTCTAACAGAAATAAGAGTATCCAAGCTACCAAAAAGGATTAGGTTCAGGAACCTACTCCTTATATTGTGGTCCAAACTTTGGTAGCAAGACTGAGAAATATAAATGCTTATCAAAGGCTTCTAATGTTATGGCTGAGGAACTACTCCCATACAAATTACCAAGAGGGGGAAGGGCCTTCTGTATAATTTATACTGTATGATTATTATGCCCATTACATTGGACTTTGGATTGTAAGTATACTTTAGTTGTGGAAGTGAGTTCTACCATGAATAAGGTGCTTGTAGCTTACCAGGAAGGAAGAGTTGTATACAAAACACAGTCCATCAAGGTGGGGGGGGGGGGGGGGGGGGTCAAAATAGCACACTAAATGAAAAAAACATGTGATTTATTTGATTTACAAAATCAGTTAGATTATAACACAGTCTGGACTCAGCATGGACAGCTTTTTTTGCACCTGAAAGGGAAAACCCCTATTGTGCCTTTCTGGATTTTGACTACATGGATTACCATGGCATTGCAACAAAAAACCTTTCCTTACTTCCTTGTTGGAATTAGTTGGAAAGGTTTTATATCTAGACACTGCTTCTAATAAAGGTCAAGGTGTGGAATGGGCATGTTAAGATGCAAATAGACTTGACTAAGCCTAGACCTACACATGTTTAGCTAAGACTAGATCATGAGGATGACACTATTGGAATTTTGCAGCCAGTGGAATATGAGAATGTTCCCCCATACATTGAGTATTGTAGACATCAGAGGCATGAAATTGGAGAATGTAAATAAAAAATAATGGATGAGGAGTATAGATAGAGAAAGGAAAAAAGATAGTGAAAAGAAAAACAAAAACAAAGACACAACCAAAGCAAAACACCAAGAAGATAGACAGAGCAAAAGCAAGGAGACTAGCGAACAACCACAACATCAAATTAAAGACAATAACAAGCAGACGCAAACAGAACAACAAAAAGAGGAGGAATGGCAAACTCAAAGAAGGAAAAATACAAGGAAAAGAATATGCAAACCCAAAAGATATTGTGGAATCTACTTGGACAAAACATGACTTACAAAGGGAAGCCATTCAGGCAGGATAAATAAAACTCTGGCAATATCCTTTACTAATCTGTAATTGCAGGAAGATCACAATATATAGGAAGAGGACAGAGGCAGCAAAGACCAAAGGGAGGTAGAAGCAACAAAGAAGAAAATAAATGAAGACACTACAGATATGCAAGGCATGCTATGTCAAAAGGATGTCAATAACATACCTCTAGTAAAGATTATGTAACTCATGATTTATCTGGAGAAGTTGATGGAGGGATAGATGGGGGATGTCAGGAGAGCCAAAATAACATGCAGGAAGGGGTGACCAAAAGGGGGAATTAGCCTCAAAAAGCATGAGGGGGTACATATTGTCCACAATAGAGACTTTAGAGCCTCAAGCACTACAAAAAGCAATCAGCACCAGGTAAAACAAAAGCCACCTCAACAACAGGCTCACAAATAGCAGCAAGACAAGGATAGTTGCAGCAAGGAGAATCAAAATATGGATAAGGATCACACAAAAAATCAGAATTCAGTCTCAAAGACAAAGCAAAAGGACACCTATCAAAATACAGATAAGAGGAAAATACCTTAAAAGTAAGTATAAACCAAGTAAAAAGAAAAGGCATTCTGCCAAAAAAAGGATTAATAAAGAGCAGGAGAAAAAGGGTATTAAGGAACAAGAAAGAGGGGAGGAAAAAGAACCCCAATATAAGAAAGAACAAGAATGCTAACTTAACACTGCTCCTGATATTAATGAATATGAGGCTTGTAATTTTGTGGATGAGGTTGATGGAGATAATAAATCAATGGTTCATCAAGAAGATGATGATGAGACAAGTGAGGCACTTATTAGAGCCTTTAGTCCTCAGAATGATTAATCTACTGAGCTTGAAATCCATAAAGCTACTAACATTTAAGGATTATCACCAAGGGGATTAAAACATAATAAATTTCATTTAAAAAAGCAAGACATCACCACTGTCACTGCAGGATGACCAACCACTACGATGTTTTCCTCAAGATCATCTCAATGATTAGTACAATTATATGGAATATGAGAGGAATTAGCACTCAACGTGCTGTGGAAAGACTAAGGAATCTAAGGAAAATGTACCACCTTTCTATCATAACAATTCTGGAACCTTTTTCAGATAGTATGAATATCCAAAACTGCAAAATTCAATTGGCTATGGAAAATGGTGTTGCCAGTTGCAACGGAAAAAACTGAGTTTTCTGGAATGTGGACATTGAAGGCGTTATTAGAGATGAGGATGAACAAAAAATCATTTGTGATTTCAAGAATAATGAAGTTCAAAATGAGTGCAAAATCACCTTCATTTATGATAAGGATCACCTTAGAAGACCTCTATGGGACAAATTGATTAAACAGGACAATGGTAATGATAAACCATGGTGTACTATTGGTGATTTTAATGTTATCACAACAAGGGAAGAAAAAATAGGAGGTGTGCCATATAACAATGAGAAGAGCTATGAATTCATATCTTTATTTGAAGCTTGTGGACATATAGACCTAGGCTTCAGTGGATATAGATTTACTTGGTGTAATCCGAGAGACATTGCCGAAAGAATCTTCAAAAAGTTGGACAGGGCCTTAGTTAATGATAATTGGGTTGAATACATGCCTCAAACTACCATCACTCACCTACCATCTACAAGTTAAGATAACTACCTTCTGCTCATGGAACTGACTGCAAAAGATATGAAATATACCAAGTAGTTGAAGTTTTTAAATTGTTGGGTACATAATCCTAACTTTATGAAGACTGTGGAAGCATGGTGGTAAAAAGGAAGTGTAAGGTAATTTAATGTTGAAATTTCATCACAAACTCAAAAGGCTGGCCAACACTTTGAGCAAATGGTCGAAGCAGGAATTTGGAGATATTTTTTCACAAGTCAAGGAGTATAAAGAAAAGGTAAGAAAGGCAGAAGAAAACATTATCATGAATCCTTCAGAAGGAAAAAGAAGTATCCACCATGAACTCCATGCCAGGTATATTTAGTTCCTAAAGCTTGAGCCTTGAATCATGAAGCAAAAAACACAGCTTCAATGGTTCAGTGATCGTGATACAAACTACAAATATTTTCATTCCTTTATTAGAGGAAGAAGAAGAAGTCTCTTTATTCATAGAATCATTAGTGAAGATCGAGAGTGGCTGCAAGGAGATGATACGCTTGGACATGTAACATGTGATCATTTCAAGAAAACCTTCACTGGTGAGGTTAAAACCATAAAGGAAGATATGTTATAATATATTCAAAGAATGGTAAGTCGGGATAAAAATGAAAAGCTTATTACTATGCCAACTATGGAGGAACTAAAAAAGGTGGTGTTTTTAATGAGTCCCACATCTTCTGCTGGTCCAGAAAGTATGAATGGCACTTTTTTCCATAAGTGTTTGAACATCATCAAGCTTGACATTCATGAGGTCATTAGTTCCTTCGTTAGTGGTCAGATGATATCCAAATACTTCTACCAATCATGCATTGTTTTATTACATAAGGTGAATAACCCTAACAATCTGTCAAAATATAGACCTATAAGTCTGAGTAACTTCACCAGTAAGGTTATTTCCAATTTGGTTAGTAACAAACTAAGTTGTATGCTTCAAAGATTCATTTCTCTCAACCAATCAGGATTTGTTAAAGGGAGGAATATTACTGAGAATATTATGCTAGCACAAGAGATTATACATCAGATTAGGAAACCTATCATAGGAAGTAATGTCATTTATAAAATTTGATATGGCAAAAGCCTCTGAATGAGTTTCATGTGCTTATATTTGTCTACTAATAAGGAAGATGGGATTTGATGAAAAGTTCATAGACATGGTGTGGAGGATTATGGATAATAACTGGTATTCCATTGTCATTAATGGTAAGAGATATTGTTTATTTCACTCTGCAAGAGGGCTCAATAAAGGAGACCCTTTATCACCTGCCCTATTTATTTTAGGTGCAGAGGTATTCTCAAGAAATCTCAATAACCTCAACAACAATCCTGAATTTCATGGTTTCTATATGGAAAAGAAGGGGCCAATAGTGAACAACTTATGTTTTGCTGATGATATCATTTTATTAACTTTACGAAGGGCCAAAACACTGAAGCTCATCATGAAAACCTTGAAAGATTATGAATACATCTCTGGTCAGATTGTTAATGGAGACAAATTCAAATTCATGGTCCATCCTAATTCATTTGACCCCAATGAGATAGAACTAAAAGAATAACAAGATTCAGACAGAACTAGGGACCTCTAACCTATTTAGCATGCCTAATCTTTTTTGGTAGACCTAGAATTATTTACTTCACTGACTTGGTTAATAAAGTTATTTGCAGGATCACGGGATTGCATACTAAGCAACTGAGTTATGGAGGCAGAGCAATCCTTATTAAACGTTTTCTACAATCGCTCCCCATTCACATTCTCTTTGAAAAATCATCACCCTCTACAATTCCTAAAAATATATCATAGGGCCTCATGGAAAAATATAAGTTTTCCGTATGATGAAGGAGGCGTTGGTATGAGGAACATTCAAGATGTTTCTATGGATTTCCAATACAAAAAATGGTGGATCTTTAGGAACAAACACACCTTGTAGGGGGAATTCATAAAAGCAAGATACTGCCAAAAATCAAATTCAAATTGCGAAAAAGGGTGCTCAAGAGACTCAATTTCTTGGAAACTACTATACAAATAAGGGACAGGATAGAGAAACACATATAATGAAAGCTTAAATCTGGATCCTGCTCATTTTTGTGGGATAATTGGCTAGGTATTGGCGACCTAGCTCATTTTTCCGCCAACACTAATAGATTCAATAATAGTATAATGGCAGAATTTTAGAGTAATTGCAGGTGGAATTGGAGCAAGCTCATTCAAAAAGCCCCTAGCATCCAAGTAGCAAGCATTCTTGTTGTAAAGCTGCCCATTTAAATGCATCTACCAGATCAGCCAATATGGACACTCAATAATAACGGAAGATTCACACGTTCATCATCATGGAATGAAATTAGGGGGAAAAAATAAAAAACTCTTTTCTTTGGCATAAGAGCATTCCTTTCAAAATGTCATTCCTTGTTAGGAGAGCTTTGAAATGAAAACTTCCCACCAATGAAAAACTTGCTATTTTTTTGAAAGAATGTCTAACTCTTTGTTGTTCTAAGGCAAGTATGGAACAATAGAGCCACATCTTAACAGGGGAGAGACCCTCGGCGTTGTAGTTACCTAGTTCCGGACCCTTGGTTCCCTTGACCCTTTTGGCGCCAATTATCCTGATTTGAGCCTTGGGCGCGTGGTCGGGAGGAAAACCCCCCATCTGTTCATTTATGCCATGAATCTCCTCATAAATAACACTCATCATGTGGATGGTGGTGTGGTTTAGCTAAGTAGGTGACTGCAATTAACCTTTCTACAACCCCTGAGGTGACATGGTTTTAGTACCAACCAAGCGCAGTTCTCCTTTGAGCCATTTTCTCACGAATATCATCATGGATGGGTTGTGGTGGGACTGCAACGCAAAGGTGTGTTTCTCCCTGTTCAGATTTTTGTAGTTACTCCAAGCTTTGTAGGATTCGGGAGATTTTTTCCAATTTTTCAGCGATGCTCGCATAAGGACATTCTCCATAAGAATCCACCGGCCTTATAGGTGTCCAATACCGCTTTTGTTGTTACTCATCTTTGGCCCCCTGGGTAGAAGTATTATTCAGTGGGACTCATCAGATCTATCTGTGGATTGGAACACTCTCAAGAATGAGGTGAATCATCCCAGAAACTACTACCTGACCTCCTGGTTAGTGGCCACAAAGTTATTCAACCTTTCTCTTGGGGTTTAGTTTCTTGGAGACCGGATAGTAGCTGGAAGAGATATCACCCTCAGTTGGATTGATTTCCAAGTTAAAGAGGAGTTTTATGGGAGCTCAGTGGAACCAAATAGCAGCCTGCTACCCGTCAGTGAGAGAGGGAGGAAACACTCTGAGCCCATCACATTAGATCCAAGCGGCCTGTGGGGAGAGGACGCAAACCAGTGGCCCATCCGCATCTGCTATGTTTATTCATTAGCCCTGTGTACGTTGCTTGGGCCGTGTGGAGGGAGCGGATTTCTGCCCCCTTTGTTATGTTCACCCGGCGCCGGGGGTAACATCTGACATGAGCATCTACTGGCGCTGGGATGTTCTGGTTTGGCATCATCATCATGTGTTCTCAAATTCCGCTTCATAATTCGCAGTTCCGCTCTCCTCCCGCGAGTGCCCACTCGTGAGCGCCCTTCACCTGCTCTCCTCTTCGGCCACACCACCGCCCATGACGTACCTCACACGTTCCTCTTCCGTGTATTTCCTGGTGCGCCTCCAGTGACCATGGTTGACTCAGCTCGGTCTTCCTACAAACCCGCATCATCTGATCATGCAGCATCAACCCTAGTATCTTGAGCATCCCATTAGCCGTATTAGTCTGCCCACGCTTCCACTACCCCGTCGCCCCTGACCCATTACTCCCCTACACTGGTCAATCCCGTCCTAGCGCTGTGTGTCGCCATTCCTTCGTGAACTTATGGGTAAGCCTCCCCACACCTCACGTATCGCCCCGGGCTCTGTCGACGCGGCAGGGCCGCCACTATTGTCTGGGCCCTGTCCCTCCCCGCCCACACCATCCATCGCTATACAGGTTGCCTTCCCCCCCCACACACCACTATGTCCCCCGCGATGAGTTAGACGTTACCTGTCGCCACACGCCGTGCGTGTCCCCCCGTAGCCCGTCGTCATCATGGCCGTCGCCTTCTCCCTTTCTATCCGCGTCTCACAGCCTCCGTGCCTGCTTCTACGGGGTTGCCGGGTAACCCTGTGTTCCCCCTTGGCATTCTGGACATTGCGTGTCCTGTTCAGAAGGCTCGGTCTGATTCCGCAGGTTGCTTAGTGGCCTATGCCTAATGGTATGACTCGGTAGCTCTCCTTTATCCCTCTGCTTGTTGGGGGATGGATGCGCCCACCTCTTCAGGGTCGTTTTATCGACAACACTGTGACCCCCACCTAACATGTGGTGGGTCGTCCCTCCATAGTGCCGTCCGGAATATATTTCCTGCGCTGCGCCTTCGCTATATTTGTGACTGATCTATGCTATTTGCTGATCTCTCCAGTGACTGTACTGTGTATCCTCCCGGCCCCGCCCAGACACGAAACGTCGTCTAAGCTGTATGGAATGTAGAACGCACACGTCTGTAAAAGCAACATACTCATGAATTAACTATATAATGACTTGAACTTAGCGATACCATGCCGTAAGATGTGAATCCCCCCTAGACACTGAGAGTTAACTTAGGTTTTACGTTGTTCCCCACAAGGTTCATAACTGATAAACTCTAACTATAACAATTCTTTCCTAGTATCTTGCATGCCAAAGTGAGAAAGTTATGTATTTCTAAATCCTTGGTCCGGCATTCTAGAAAATCTCACTCCGCACCTGGGGTCCGGCTACGGTGTGTTGTTTCCTAAAATCCTTATCGTTTACAGCAATTAAGCATCGTATTCGATTTTGGACTAAGTTACTACTCGTACCAATCTAATACGAGCATATTTAGATAGTTACACTAAATCTTGTTAATAAGTCTTTTCCTATTATCTACTCCTGGTCCGGCAAGTAGCATAGGCGGAGTTCAAGTGGATCATCAAGTTGATTAAAACTACTTTCTAAGCGATAAAAGAGATTATTAATAACATGCAAGGACAATATTTGAATTGTTATTTTTAGTAGGGTTTATCTCATTTATTTGCTATGGTTCCCACAACCCTAGTTGGGGGAGTTTAGTTACTCATCGCCAAAACACAAATATTTCAAAATATACTAACGAGAATTCATGTGTATCTTACTTCAATGATGAAAGAAATAAAGTCCAAAGAGATTGATTGATTAATCACCCAAAAATTACTTGTAAGAATCTTCAAAAAATCAAACCACTAATCAATAATATTCTAATAATAATATGAGTTCTAATATTTGTTAGAGTCTAATTATCAAGGGCTGACCCCAAAAAAACGAGGTTTTTTGAACTTATTTATTAAAAAATACAAAAACTAATTAAAACAAGATTCTAATTACTGGGAAATATGCCCAAACGCGGCTGGGTCGACGGACCCGGAAGGGACAGTCGTAGTCATGACGGACCGTTGTGGATCTCCGTCGTCTCATTTCTTTGTCATTTTCTTCTATGCTTTCTTCATTCCCCTCAAAGGACAAGGTGTGGACGGACCCGTCTAGACACAACGGTTCGTCGAGTGGTTATCGTTTCAAAAGACTTCAACTTCTTGGATTTGGGTGTATTGGGCTCACTTCTCTGATGTCTTTCACAACGGAACCTGCCAGGAGGACCGTCATAGGCTCGATGGACTGTCACACAAGCTTCGTAATCCACACTTGTCAAAATTCCCATCTTCCTTTCAGTTAGCTTTTCTCTCCGCTGCCACCTACGGGACCGTCTCAGGTATGACGGACCGATAAGCTCCGTAGGTGGTCTCTTCGCATTTCTCTCTCAAAAATCTCCGCATTTGGCTTATGGACTGATTTTCCTGACAAAAACTAAAGAGGAAACTGGTATAAAATGCCTTTGTGATTAGCACAATAAAGGGCTTTGTGGGAACACACTAATATCTTAAGGGAAAACGTATTAATATACCGTGAAGCCACGGTATATCTAGACACAAAGCACAAAAATGGGGCATCAAAATTATCTTGCATGCCACTCGTATCATAATATGTTGTAACTTGTGGAAGAGTAGATGTGCAATGGAGGAGGAACCCATATAATTAGTAGAGTCAAGAAAGCAATTTACATGGATACTTACAGGATAACTGTAACCTTTCCTCAAATCAGTTGGCCTGCAACATGGATAGGTCTCTTTCAAAAAGGGGAAGTTTGTATTCACAAAACAAAAGTAAGTATGATAGCATATCAAGGATCTCCAGACAATTGGATTAAAATCAATACGGATGGAAGTACAATTGAAAACCAAGGCAAGATAAGAGAAGGGGGTATCATCACGAATCAACAAGGCAAGATGATAATGTCATTTGTCGTCCCACTTTGAGTTGGTAAAAATAATTAAGCAGAAATAGGGGTTGCAATTTTTTGCCTAACTTGGGGGCTAGAGATGGGCTGCAGAAAAATACTACTAGAGATAGATTCTAAACTTCTAGTCGAATAGCTGGCAAATAAGACAAACACCCAATGGAACATAGCATCACAGGTGGAAAAGCTTGAACACCGCATCAACAAAGTACAATAATTCAAATGTCAACACATCTACAAGGAAGTCAATTTTGTGGCAGATTCTTTATCAAAATTTAGCCAAAAAATAGCTACTTATGATATCTATTTTTGACAGTAAGATGAGTCCAGCAGAAGCAAAGGCACACTACCAACAAGATGAGCAAGGAATGCCATGTTTCAGAAAGAAAAAAACCAAAAGGATCAAGGACCCTCCTTAGACAATAATGTTATCTTTAAAACATAGTTATATTTAAAAATATATAGCTTCATTGAATAGATTAGAATAGGTTGTATTTTAATTGAAAAGGTAAAGGGAGGTCTCCCTATTTAGAGTCCTCGATACTATGTATTGAAAGAGTCTTCTCTTCTAGTTAATGTATTTTGGTTTCATCTTTTTTTGTAAAGGGGAAGAGTTTTGACTGACCTTTTGGAAAAGATGACTTCTAAACCACCATAGGTTTCGGGTTAGATTATGTCCCCCTCGATGTACTTTACTTGTTAGTATTAAATGGTTAAGGCATGGGGGTGTTGCTTAGCCCCGTAACCACTCCAAGCGTAATTCAAATGAAAAAATCTCAAAATACCAAAACACATATATTAAGCACTAACCCATAGATTTTAAACATAAAATCTTATACCCCAAAACTTGAAATCCAAAAAAAACTCTAAACCTTATCCCTAACCCTAATGGTATCCTTAACCCTAACCTTAACCCCTAAACCCTAAATCCAAAGCAAATATACAAAAAAACCTGCTGTTAAACGTTAAACCATAGATATTACAACTCAAGTCCTTAACCTAAATCATAAAACCTAAAAAACAACATAAACAGTAATCCTAACCCTAATTAACCCTGACCCTAACCCTATCATAAACCCTAAACCCCAAGACAAAAATACGAAACTCCAACATTAAAAACTAAACCGTTTAGATTAAACCTCAAATCAAAATTTCTAAACCTAAAAAAACATAAAAAAAACAAACCCTAACTCAATCTAACGGTAAACATTCAATCGGAACCCTAAGACCAAAAACATAATAATTCAAACATTATTGGTGAAATACTAACCAGTGGATTTAACTCAAAGTGCGAACAATTGAACAATAAAACCGAAAAAAAAAAACCGATCAACCGAGACCGAAGCAAAAACCCGTAAACACGAAGCCCGATAGGCCAAAAACAAAGAACCTAAGTCAAAAATACAAATAACCCAAACATTAAACAAGAAAGCGTGTAATTTGAGACCTCAAAGCCGGAAAACCCACAAACCCTAACCCTAAAAAATCCGAAAACCGGCAACCGGAACCAGAACCTAAAATCCATAAGCTGTAACCCTTAACCCTACAACAAATAACCCGAAACCCATTATCCCAAACAAATCAAAACCCAAAAAAGTATTAAACACTGAAAAACAGCGAGTTAAACAAAAAAAACTAAAACGCCCCTAAAACCTAAAACCTAAAAGTACCCTAAACTCTAACCATCTCCCTAACCCTGCCCCTAACCCCAACTCTATCCGTTACCCTAACCCTAAAACCTTAACGCTTAACCAGAAGCCCAAAATAATAAAACCCTAATACTATATACTAAGACATAAATATTACAACTCAAATCCTTAACCTCAAACCATAAAACCTAAAAAACAATATAAGCCCTAAATCTTACCCTAACATTAACCCTAACACTAACTCTACCATAAACGTTAAGGCCCAAGCCTAAAATACCAAAACAAAAAGAAATAAGCACTAAAGTATTGACAATAAATCTCGAATTCCAAAAAATAAACAAATAAACCAAAAAAACCAAAAAACATAACCCTAAACATAAACCATAAATCGAAATCCTAAGGCCATAATACAAAAACCCAATCATTAAATTCTAAACCATAGATTTTAAACGTCAAATATAAAACCCTAAACCATAAAATATAGAAAAACCTACACCCTAACCCTAATCCTAACCCTAATCCTAAACCCTAAAACCCAAGTCCAAAATACGAAAACCAAAATATTAAATACTAAATTACAGATTTTAAACATCAAATCCAAAATGCACAAAGCCTAAAACGTAAAAAAATCTAAACCCTAAATTTAACCCTAACCCTAACCCTATCCTTAACCCTAAATCCTAAACCCAAAGCCCAAAAAATCAAAACCCTAACATTAAATGCTAACCAATAGATATTTCAACTCAAATCCTTCAACCCAAACCCTAAAACCTAAAAAACTACCTAAACCCAAATCTTAACCCTAATCTTAAACCTAATATAAACCCTAATCCTAACCCTACTATAAACCCTAAACTCCAAGACAAAAATACGAAGACTGAAACATTAAAAACTAAACTCTTTATATTAAACCTCAAATCATAATTTCTAAACCTAAAAATATAAAAAAAAATTAACCTAACCCTAACTCTTACCCTAAACCATCAATCTGAAACCCTAAGCCCAAAATACAAGAATTCAAACATTAAATAATAAACCATTGATTTTTAACCTCAAATGCTAAAATTGAACAATAAAACCTAAAAAATGTACAGCCTAACCCGAATTCTAATCCTAACCCTATACCCTATCAAAAATACGAAAACCAAAATAATATACAATAAACCATAGATTTTAAACATAAATCCTAATCACAAACCTTAAAACCTAATAAAATCCTAAACCCAAACCCTAACCATAGCCTTAACTGCAACCCTAACACTAAACCATTAACCCAAAACCCTAAGCTTAAAATACTGAAACCCAAACATTAACTAAACCTTATATTTAAACCAAAAATCTTCAACCCCAAAACCTAAAACTCAGTAAAACTCTAAACCTAAGCCTAACCCTACTCTAACCCTAACCCTAACCCCTAAACCCTAAATCCAAAGCCCAATATACAAAAACTCTAACATTAAACACTAAACAATAGATATTACAACTCAAATCATTAACCCGAAACCCTAAAACCAAAAAAACAACGTAAAGAAAAAATCCTAACCCTAGCATTAACCCTAACCCAAACCCTAAACCCCAAGCACAAAATGTTAAAACCCAAACATTAAATACTAAATCATTGATATTAAATCACAAATCCTAAATCCTAAACACAAAAAAATTACAAACCAAAAATCTTAACGCTAACCCTAAAGTATACTAAATCATATAGTTTAAACCTCAAATGCTAAATCCTTAACAATAAAACATAATAAAAATCTACAACCTAACCCTAATCCTAACTCTAACCCTAAACCCTAAGTCCAAAAGAAAGCTATGTAAAAAATTCAAAAACCCAAACATTAAACACTAAAGAATACATTTTAAACCTCAAATCCTAAACCAAAAACCCTAAAATATACAAAATCTTAAACCATTAACCTAACCATAACTTAAATCCTAACTCTAACCTTAACCCTAAACCATTAACTTGAAACCCCGATCACATAATTCCAACCAAAAAAATGCCAAATTAGTTTTCTCTCTAAATTATCTCATTAGAACAAACACTCTCTAATGTTACAATTAACAAGCGCATCTAACGGCTAGTTCTGAATAGGCCCTAACATGCACCTTGAGCGCCGGCGGTAAAGCTCAAAACCGTTGGAACACCCCCCAGAAGGGTCGCCTTGGAGCAAAGGTAACCTACCTTTGTTTGAAACCCTTTATTTCATGAATATAATTTGGGAAGTCAAAATCAAGGCGCGTGAGGAACAATTGAACTTTCTGGAGGAAGAAGGAAACAACAAAAATTCAGTTCTCCGCGTTTCCACCTTGCCCCCCTCCACCGACTCCATCTTGGTCCCTTGTTTCTCAGAATCAATCATGTGTAATCAAGAATACAATCGTGAAGAAAATTATTCTAGTCAGTTTAAGCCGTACCATAATAAATATTCAAGAAATACTAATGAACCAATTGAAAGAAACGAAGGTGGGTATTCTGGGAATATCGCGAAAAAAGGTCGCGAAGGTAAAAAGCAAAATCGATCATCTCCCAAGAAAAGTCAAGAGGAAACAATTATTGGGGTGGATTCACAATGGGAAGATGTTCATCTCACAACAATATCAATTGAAATGAGACCTAAAATTGTAGGTAACAAGAATGTAGGGGTCAAAATGGTAGTCGAACGAACAATGTTATAGGAGAAACTAATTATAGGAATAATATTGAGCAACGAAGGACCAACACTAGTACCTCTACTTCTAAAACTCATGAAGGTTACAAGAAGGATAATTGTGGACAGGTGAACAAGGAGAAGAACATTGATGAAGAAACCCTAAGAGAGGAATCTGTGGAAGCAAGCTTAACCTCTAATCTTCCACACAACAAGGCCTTAGTTCGTGAACAAGATACTTTTGAAGTGGAGAGTTCGACAAACTCCTGATTTGCATTTAATCCTAAAGCTGCAGATGCTCAAGGACATGGCCATCACCAAACCTTCAAGAAGCAAGCAAGGGAGGAAAATAAAGGAGGTAACTATACTAACTACAACTCTAATCTCAATTATAGTAATAATGTCAATAATGTCCATGAGCATGAAAATGCCATGGGAAAGTCACTGGTAGAAAATAGTGTACAAGAGCAGAGGGAGGTATATATCAAAAATGAAGTATCAACATTAAAGTGATTACTATGAGAATGCATTACCAATGTAATATTAGAGGGTAGAGATAGTAGTCAAGGTAAGGGGAAAATGGTTAAGAGTGATAAAAAACAATGGGAGCAAAAAAAGAACATTGAGGAAAGTAACAAGGAACAGAATCACTAGGAATATCAGCAATATAACAATAGGCAAAATCACTATCATAGAGAATTTCCTATGATTTCTAGCAACTTTGAGAGAAGAAGTACTAATGTTCAAAATGCTAATGGAAACGTTCCTAATTAGAATGTTCTTTGGCAGGAAGATTGACACATATTCATGTTGCTCAAGCCCCAACTGTTGTGCTGAGAACCACTCCCAAACAAACTACCAAGCAGGGACAGCCTGCTATAATTTTTGATATGTATGATTACATGCATACATTGACTATGGATTTTAAGTATATATTAATTGGAAATTTAGTACTAACATGCCTAAGGTTAAGCTTATCAGGAAATGTTTTATACAACTAATTCAATTAAGTGAGGTTGGGGGGGGGGGGTCAACATAGCACACTACAATACAAAAGATGTGTTTGTTGATTTACAAAATGAGTTAGGTTATAACACACTGTGGACTCAGCAAAGGATGACTATTAAAGGGAAATTAATGAGGATATAAGCATAGAACACATTTTTTACCCCTAAGGAGGAAACCCCCATTGTGCCTTTCTTGATTTTGCTACTTGGATTACCATGGCATTGCTGCAAAACACCTTTTCTTACAACCTTGTTGGAGTCAGTTGGCAAGGTTTTCTATCTAGACACTGCCTCTTTTAAAAGTTCTAGGGCTGGAATGGGCAAAATTAAGAAGCAAATAGACTTTACTATGCCTAGACCAAGACATGATTGAGTAGGACTAGATTCTGAGGATGACACCATTGGAATCTTGCAGCCTATAAAATTTGAGAATATTCTTCCATACTGTGAGTCTCTCAACATCAGGGACATGATATTGATGAATGTAAATCCAAAATGACGGATGAGTAGTATATATAGAGAAAGGAAAAAGAAGGTGACAAGAATAACAAAAACATAAATTCCAACAAAGCAAAAGAACAGGAAGATAGATTGAGCAAAGGCAAGTAGAATAGAGAACAACAACAACAAGAAGGTAAGGACAATAACAGGCAGAGGTAAACAGAACAGCAAAAAGAGGATGAATGGCAAACTCAAAAAAGGAAAAATACAAGACAACAGGAACATGCAACTTCAAAGACTATGTGGAAAGCTACTGGTACAAACCAAACTACAAAAGATATCCAACAAGTTGGTATAACTACTAATTCTCAACAATTATCTTTTACTAAAATGAAATTACAGGAAGATCATAATGCACAAGAAGAGGACAGGAAGAAAACATCAAAGGGTGGTAGAAGCAAAAAACAAGAAAATAAAAGAAAACACTGCAAGTAAGAAAGGCATGCAGAGGCTAAAGGAATACAATAATCAAAACGCAGAATCCCAATAGCAGGAAACAAACGTGGAAAGGACCACAAGCCAAGTAAATAAAAACGAGGAACAAATAAGAAGCAGAGCAGATCAGCACCGACTATAGCAACAAAAGGAAGGGATAAATAACAATTTAGGTATCATAGTTGAGAACCCTATAACTAGTGAATTGAATATCAATGATACTAGGTTAGTTGTAGATGTTGGAGTTATGGAAGAGGGGTGTCAGGAGAACACTACTAACATGGCAGGAAGGGGTAACCAAAGGGGGGAACCTACCTCATGATAAGCATGAGGAGGAATACACTTACGAAAACTTTGACTGTATAGACCATATTAGCAAGAAAAAAGACAAAAAGGAGAGAAAACATAAAAAGATAGGAAAAGGAACAACAAAATGTCAACAGACCTACAAGCAACAAGGAAATGCATAATGGAATACAAAGTAGGGACGCTGAAAAAATAAAGTCCCAAAATAGGAACAATAGGGAGAAGGAGTTGGACAACACTACTACTAAAGGTAGTGTAGAAAATACTCCAATTAGCAAAAACAAGCCTAGCAAACAGCAAAGAGATGTTCCTAAGAGAAGAATCAATAAACAACAAGACATAGATAAGGAAAACAGACAGGAAAGAGTGTGGAATTCAGGATCCCCTCCAATGCCACACTTTCCCTTCCCCCGTGTTCTCTCCCTCCGGCTGGGCTTTAGGATCCACAAATCAGCAGGGTTAGATCAGCAATTGATCAGAATAAAATATTAAGACCTCCTCCCAGATTACCACATGTTGTAGAATGTGGCAAATGCTAAGTCAATACTGCCCCTCTAATTGATGAATATGAGATGATCAATTTAGAAGATGAAGTTGATAGAAATGATCAATATGGGCAGGAACCTTGATGATAATGATACTAGAATTGTTTTATAAGAGCATTTAATCCTCAAAATGATCAAGATTTGAGGAGGATATTCAACAGGTGACTCAAACTCAAGGTTTATCTCCAAGACGATGGAAACATGAGAAATTCCATTTCCAAAATCAAGACATTAAAATTGTCACTACGAGTAGACCAAACCCAAGGATTTTCTCTTCTAGAGTTTCCCAATAATTAGTACAATCATTTGGAAATTGAGGAGAATCAACACTCAGGGAGTCATGGAAAGAATCAAAATGTTCAAGAAAATGTATCACATAGATTTTTTTTGCTATTCTAGAGCCTTTTGTAGATAGTAGTAATGAAATGAACTTCAAGAATCAACAAGCCATGAACAATGCAATAGCCAACTGCAATGGTAAAATATGACTTTTTTGGAATGGGGATGTTGACTGTGTGGTGAAAGATCAGGATGAGTACAAAATTACCTGTGATTTCAGCCACAATGAGCTTAAAAAATAATTCACCATCACTTTTGTCTATGACAAATGTAAAGAGTACCTATGAAGACCTCTATGGGATAAAATGCTCCATCAAGAATATATTAAGTAGAAACCTTGGTGCTCAATGGGGGATTATAATTTTATAACTTCCATAGAGGAAAAATTAGGAGGAATTCCTTACAATATCCGAAAATGTCTAGATTAAAATGATATTATAGAAGCCTACGGTCTGATGGACATTAATTTTAGTGGCCAATATACACTGTCTAATAATTGAGGAATCAATAAAAAAATCTCGAAAAGGCTTGACAGAGGGTTGATAAATGATAACACGCTATAGACTATGCCTCAAACTACTATCACCCACCTTTCTTCTAATGGTTCTTACCATTGAACATTGCTATTAGAGATCATTAAAAATGAGGGGATCCATACAAAATATTTCAAAGTCCTTAAATGTTAGGTGAATAGCTGTAACAAAATCTAAAAATTTATATGCTAAGTAATGCTTAATGTGTCAACAATGCCTACGATTAGACCGGGTTCATACAGATTGATGCGTGTACTACCAAAACTCTGAACCCTTTCTACATCCAAGCTACTAACTTAGGGAGTTATTTGAGCTAGAAAAGGTTGGTTCCAGTCATGTAGGGCTCTTTAATATGAAGATTTACACGAATGAGTCTTTACCGGACTTAAAAATGGAAAATCTTAGGTTTTGAGGGTCTAGGGGTAAAATGGTCTTTTTCTAGGCTTAGGGTAGTATCGTATTTACCCTAAGTATAAAATTGATTATTAAATTAATATGGTGGAGGGGCATTTTTGGGAGAGAGGGCCGAAAATTGGCTCTTAGAGTGAAGTCTTTCTCCAAAAGGGAAATCAGATTTTTAATATTTAACTAAACCATATTTGACTAAGTCCTAAACTAGACTCCTAAGCCTAAGATAACTCTCTCCTCTCACGTCTATCTCTCAACACACGTTTAATATCTCTTCTCTTTCACGTTTTGTCTGCCAAAATAACTTCAAGAACAGAAAGAAAAACCAAGTTCTTCACTTGAAAGAACTTACCACGAAAGATTAAAACAAACAACGAAATCAATCAAGTAGGCAAAGAGAAGGTTGTCCATCGACTTTTGTGTTGAATTATCGGTGTTGGACGTTTGTTTGAAGGACTTCTTTTGTCAGCAAGTCGAGAATTGAAAGTCAATAATTTTTGGGTTCTCTTCTCTCTTTGTCCCTTTCCAAAGAGAACCCTTAAGGTTCAGTATACTTAATCCAAAAACTAGGGTTGTTCCTCGTTGCATGTCCCTGTTACTAGCTCCCATTGAGTCATAGGTTGGTTATGTTTTCTAGTAGCAAACTAGGGATAAAACGTATTTTCGTGATGCTTATGTGTTTATATGTATGTTCATAATTATGTGACTTATATTTATGTTTTCCGAAAAATGTAACTATATGTGTTTGGGTGTGTTGATGTGGGTATTGGTCATGGTTTAGGAATTTAAATGGCATGTTAGTTCTTTGTATTTAATGTAAACATGTTTATCTAAATGCACTAAGAAATTCCTCTAAGAACTAACATGTAATGGAATGGAAAAGAAGCTGAAAATGTAACTCAAATTTCTAGCACCTTGTTCATTAATTTCAGCCAAGTTAATTTCTTTAAAATTTGTTAAAAAGTGAAGAAAAGCAAGTGACGTAACTAAGGGTCGAACCCATAACCTCACCACGTTAAAAGTTGTGAAAATAAAGTTGTGAAAAACAATGTGGTAAGGGGGAATCGAACCGTGCTCCTGGCTGGAAAATAATGTATTAAAAAAGAAATGAGAGGAGTGAGATTTGAACCCACCACCTCTCAGTCAATCTTAAGGAAAATGAAAAGAAAATAAGTGTGAGGCGTGGGAATCGAACACACGACCTCTAGGAAGACAAGGAGAATTAAAAGAAAAATGAAGTGAGGTTGTGGGGGTTCGATCCTACAACCTCACGGTCAACTCAAAAAAGTCAAGATCCAAGGAAATTATTATAATGAGGCTGTGGGGGATCGATCCCACAACCTCTCGATCCCTAAACGTATAAAAGAAAAAGAGTAAATAAAGAAAAAAAAGAAATGATAACGTTAGGGATTTATCTCGTTTCCAATGTTGTGTGACCGAAAATTCAAAAAAAAAGATAAATGTAAGTGTTGTCCAAGGGATTCGAAACAGGGTTCCCTTGCCCAAATTTTTTGTATTGATACATAAGTAATACGTGAATAAATGTTCAACATAATGTTGCGTACATTGATGGGAATCGAGATATTGGCATACATAAAAGATTATTAACTCTTGTACCATATAATCTTAGAAAGATATGAATCACTTAAACAAACTATGAATAAAGCCTCATTTCTTGTATGTATAAACCCATAAGTCTAGCATACGTTAGAAGTAAATGAACCTAAGATGTATGTAATGAAATTATTATATGAACAATGAAATGATGAAGCCCTAGAAGGGTTAAGTAATAGTGTGAAACACACTAAATTTTCAAGTGCATTAGCATATGATGAAATGAACATTCACGTAAAACAACAAAGGGGTGAGTAATTATGAAGAGCAAATGTTCTAACGCTAATGATTTTGGTGACAACATGATATGAGGCTAATGTAAAAGATAAGACAAATCTCAATTGAGCCTAAATAAAAGTTACCAAAACATACTCACCTATGAGAGTGTAATGAATAGACCTGTCTCTATGAACACTATAATGAAAGTATTGAGATCAATACACTTAATACTAATGATGAGATGAGAAATCATCTATTGAGTTATGATGTCTTTAGACTAGAAGCTAGCTTCCATGACCTACTAGTTGGATGTAATGCAACTTTATACTGATCACCGATAGACTAGTTATGAGCGGTGATGCCTTCTTTAAGGAAGGGCGGGGGTTCACATAACTCTCATGAGATTAGACTGTCTGGCATGCTGGGTATGGATTTCTTTATACTGGTAGTCTTCAAACGTATACTGCCAATATAGGGATCTGGCGGGGTTCAATTCCCATGTACCCAAGCATGTTTTGGGTCAGTTTGGTCGGTGATTCCACCTCTTTTCGTTGTGGGGGAGACACTGGATTTCATGATGCACAGATGATCTATGTCGTTAAAGTTAAAGTTCACAAAGAATGAATGGGTCCAGCCTCAAATGATACACATAAAGAAATGAATGATACTAAATGTCTTGGTATATGATAATCAAGAGGTGATCTAAACTTAGGTAATGACACTAGGTATCCATTTCTTGATAACTTGCAACAAGCCGTGAACCCGATGAATGTCCTAACTACATGTTGTAATAGTTAGGTGTCTACACTAGCTTATGAAATATGAATCAAGTATAATGAATGAATGAAAATTTCTGGCTTTGCTAAATATGGCTCCCCTTGGAGGTCCATACTTTCATGCCCTGAATTTTTTTGGATGTCTTGATGTTATATCCAGATTCCAATTCCCTCATGGCATTTATTGAATATCTGAAAGATTTATATGTGTTATAAACGCAATATGTTTATGTTTTATATGCAATATTTCGTTCTATGTTTACGACAGTTCGTTTTTTTGTGTGCAATATGATATGTAGGATGATGCATGTTACTCTCATGCATTTCCTGATCCATATATGGAAAGTCCACTGACTTTCCTAATATAAATTTGCAGGCCCCACTGACTTTCTTATCAAAATTTTCAAGCCTACACTGATTCACTTTGTATAATCATGTTGTTTAAGGAAGAACTATCTTACTCATTCAGTTCCTTGGTGTGTGCTTTGTTTGTTGGGCCATATACCCATAACTCAGTAAAAGGTGTGTACTTAATCACTTACACAACTCTATATTTTTAGTGCAAGGAACAGGTGGATGCTATAGCTTACAGGTTTCCGGCAGCTATCCGGGACGTGGATCTTTCATCAAGACCTTGTAGGCCCTCTGCCTTCGAGATGTCTATCGTTAATTATCTTCTTACATGTAGGCCTTTATCTAGTAAAGCATGTCCACTAGTGTTTCTTTGCACAATTTTATTTCACACTTTCTATGTGGACGTTTTTGCAAAGAACTTTTAATGCATTTATGAACTATTTCTTCATTTGATTTCTCTAGATTAGATGGTTGATTTTTAATGCCTATGATGTTTAAGTTTAAAAATGTTTAGCCTGAAATCAGAAAACACCAATTCAAATTTTCCAGTGCTAAAATTAACATAGATGAATTAGAATGACGTATCTAGCTTGTCTGCGCCTCCAGAGGTTCAACGACGCCGGTCGCCGTCTTGGGTCTAGAGACTCCCGTCTCTTCCACAAGTTTGTATCAGATGCTCTTGTTAATTTTGAGGATAATAAAGTTCATCATCAACACCACATTGAGTAATTTCTAAATCATGTAGCGAAGTGCATGAGGATATAAGTGCTCCTCCTCTCCTTTTACCAATTTGTATGATGCGTCGAAATTTTCCTTCTTCTGATCTTTTTTTCCTTTCCTCACTGTCTTTATTGTCTCTTGTGATGACGTAGGCTACCATCCATCATTGTTATTTTTAGAAAATGCACTATAGGATAACCATTGGTAAGGAGAGGAGGCATCAAAGTCTTCTTTGGGCAATCAGTGTTCCACGTTGTCTCCAATTTAAGGAGTGGTTGTAAACCGTTTACCAACCCTCTGGGTTGATTGAGATTGAGGTGAGGGCATCTCTGGCCGAGGAAAAGGATATCACGTATGCAAGGCCGGCCTGATCACCAATTCAACCGGCAAAAATGTTTAGGAGGGGAAAACCCGTCTGTTCGCAGGTATGGCTGACAGACTGAGATACTTATGGGATGAATCCTCAATTTAACATGTCTAAAGGCATAAGATTTTTGTGGCAAAGGTGCAACAGATATTGAAAACAAGAATTGGGCTCTATAACTCAAGGAATTTGCACACACTTGTAAAAGATGTTGGCCAAGACTAGACAAGTTTTGGGCAGAGTTCCACTCAGTAAGGAATTTGTTTAGACAAACTTTCTAGAGATTCTTTCCTAAGAGATAGGGAGGCCCAGGGTTGACTATTTTATGGAAAAGTGAATGAGAAGGAGAATAAGAAACAGGGGGGGATGTGACGAGGGAGGGTCTAAAGGAATAGGTTCAACTGGGACGGAACGGATGCTTACAGATGACACGCAGAAATTTGCAATGGAAGGGGTAGTTATATGGCGACCGAACAGGGGGTGGTTAGAAGGCAAGCTATGGCGGGATTGAACTCTTTAGGGGGGAACAAAGACAGGACACCAGAAAAAAAGAAATTCACCTAAAGCAGGAATCCATGATACTAATGTGAGTATTCCTTGAAGTTGTTAAACCTCTCCAGTGTATTGATACCTTTCCTGTGTTCTAATAATAGGGATGAGATGACTATGTTACGCACAAGAGTTAACATAGATATGGAGGAGGATTTCTGTCTACGATGCTCCACGATAACATTGAACTTTTCAGGTTTATGGTGCATGTCCAGATGGTAGAGGACAGAAGGAAGAAGAGGTGCTTTTGTGATGCGAGGAGACCTAAGCCTCAAGAACAGGCAGGTCCTAGCAATGGGGCCACCTTGATTAACTTTGGCATTCGTGAGCATCTCATACTTAAAAAGGGGCAACAATGTTTAGGGAACTCTATATTTCAGAGGAGTACATCACCTAGAGGAGGCAGACCCGATCCCAAGAAGGGCAATGAAGGTGAAATGCAGCGTCCCAGAAAGTATTGTGGTAAGTGTGGTCGTGCTCACAATTTAGAGTGCAGACAGGGAACTAATGCATGCTGCGGTTGTGGTAAGAGCGGAAACATGGTTAAGGACTGCCCATAGAAAAGAAGTCTTGCTAGAGGTATGCTCAGCGTAGGCCTAATCCACCGGATGCAGCAGCAACTGAACCTCCTAAGAGGAACAGGTTATACACCCTTAAGGACAAGGAGGAGTAAGAGAAGTCTGTTGATGTGGTCACAGGTATGCCACAAGTATTCTCGACTTCTTTTTATGCTTTTACTTGCTCCAGGTCTAATTCCCTTCCTTGTAACTTAACTCCTTGGCTTGCTCTCACTATTGGAATATTGCTTGAAGTTTCTGCATGATATATATGGTTGTATACCTTTATTAGGAGAAAATGTAAGAACTTATAGAGTTACAAGGATTCCTAACAGTTTCCTATGTGATAAGGCTATGTGGAAGACTTGTTAAGTTACCCATGCTGATTTGATGTTTTTTTTTGGTATGGATGCTTCATATTTTTTTTGCTTTCATGGATTGTCCGTGTGGGGTTGTGATATTTTGGTTTTCCTATGAGGGAATGATAGTCCTGGGAGGGGTACACTCGCGTTCGTTCTAACCCTTGATTTCGAACCGTAAGGCCAGTAAAATGATGTCCCAGGGGTTATTGTGAGCATCTTGTGAGTGTTAATGAATTTAGAATACAAATGTTCATTCATCACTTAGTGATGTTCTATTTCAGAGGGATTCAAAGTGTCTAGCAAGGCATTCTAAAACATCACTCTTAGGCAATTAATCCCCTAATTAGTGTAGTCTGTCATCTCATTCAACCACATCAGCTTTTTATGTCATTCATCATTTGAGGAAAACAACAAGGAGGTTCATAAAACACATTGAGTTTTAGAACTAACTCTAACGACTCATCGTTTTCATAATATTCCTCATAGTTCTTCAATCTAATAAGAATTTCCTTCCACGTTCATTATCATGTTTTCATATTCATCAAATTTACCCATATTTCAACAACACATCCAATCAAGTACAATTTAGTTTGGTTCTCCACGACATTTTACAGTCAGTTTGCCTAGTCTTTATAGTGAGCAACTCTTCCAATATCCCCGAAAGAAATTGCAAACATTTCGAATTTAAGGGGACAAGGATTGAAATATTAGAAGCTTTACAGCTCATCCTTCATAATCATGCCTACTATCACACAACTAGATCAAGTCTTTACAAAGACTCCAATTTTTACTACCCGAACTCATCAATACCCACTTATATACAAAGACACAATGCACACTTTTTAAACGCATATTCCATTGGGTAGCATACTTTTCCATTGGTCACCATTTCCAGTTCAATTCATATCATAATAGGATACCCTCAGACAAATGAGATAGGAACTACGACAATCTAAGAGAATTTCACTTTAAAAAACCACCATAACTTTAGCATTCTGTTACCTATGATCATGACCTACATTATTCGACAAAATCTTGCTATTTAACAAAGATTTCATATATTGCCATAATTGGCATCATATCATCAAATAGAGATATTTCATACATATTAAGGTAATATAACCAATAAAAATCCCCATAGAGTTAACATGTTCAATGATCAAGCAAAGCCCCATAACTCTACTAAATCAAGTATCCCAACAAGAACTACAATTATCACAATACTCCACTCATCTATAACCTTCATGCATGCATAACTAGATATATTTAGCATACTAGGATATTTACATGTTTATAATCATAGAGATCATCACGTAAGGACATTTACATTTATCATCATACACATACATAATATTAATCTCCTAAGGTCTCCATCAAGGGAAACTAGTGCAAGACGTAGATAGAACCCCATACCCCTACCTAAGTCTAGTTAACCCTTCAAGTCATCTTCACACATACTCATTCAAACCATAAAACAAAGATAAGCATTTTAAACTAACCTTTTCTCCCAAGCATAGATAAGTCTCATCCAAGCAATCACATTTAAAATATCACCGTACAAGAAAACATAAGAGAGAGATCTTATAGAGTTAACTTCTATGGCACGACATAAGAATAATGAATAAGGGAAACTCTAGCGTCCTATAGCCTCTCGTACCATTTGATGTGTCGTGAATCACAAACAATGATACAAGACTCTACTAGATGTGGCAATATGAGACCTCTTGGACCCTAAACCACTGTTAAAAAATCTCGTGCTCTGATACCACGTTTGTCACGATCTGGGAACCCCCTAGAACTAACACTGCGTACTTGACCTCTTGAAGGTCTTATACAAGCCCATAGTTATCATTCTTCGCATCGACATAGTAAATTTAGCGGAAAATATAAACTTTTCATAGCACCGTATATGCTAGAAACTTTTACTTCACTTATACAATAAAATGTAAGTCATTAAGACCATATATAGGCTATAGTTTCTTCGCAATCTTAGACGCAAAAACATTAAAAAACGTTAGGGATACGACCATATGAAATAATACAAAATATATAATATATAATGAGAATTTAAAATAAGTACAAATTAGGACCTCCCTGGACATCAAGAGCCTTTCCTTGAGATTGGGAATACCTACAAGCTCCTAATCATTTCAAGAACATCCGTTAAGATCCATAACTACATTTTTTTCAAAAGTAGAGAAGAAGAATGGGATTAGCAAAGAATGTACTATTTGTGGCACCATGCAAACACATGCATTACAAAAGGATATTTTCTTTGAAAATTATACTTCATGCCATTTTGATTAAATCACATAAAACCTTTATCAATAGAATATAAATCATTTCATTACTTCATTAGAAAACACAACGACGCCAAACATATAGAGAGCAAAATATAGAATTTAAGTTCCAATTTAGGTCACTTACAGTGAGCTCATTCTCGTTTCAGTGAATTATTCCATCTAATTCATCGTATCCCATTTTTGTTTTTTTTTTTTTGGTTTAATCTTTAGGGGACTTGGTGCATTTATCACCCTAGGACATAAGGAAAACCCTACAAATCATCACACAAGACAACACATACCATCATAGAAGTATTAATACCACATAGATATAGTTACGTAAGACCTCATCATATAGTAATTAAGATCAACATCATGCCTACAGACTCATCTCATGCACATTTGAAATAACAAGAGGAAGACAAATAATACACTGCATGCATACGGAAAACACATACTAGTGACCTGCATAAGAACACCCTTTCCTAGAAACTTCCTAAGACGTAATTGTGCAATGTCTAGATGGATTAATTACTTCCACCTATCCAAAGTAGCTTCCCTTAAGTCATTCCTTTAAGCGTCCTAGTCATTTAACTTCCAATGTCCATTTTACTTTAGAGAAAACTATAGCCTTATTCAACATATACCATCTGATGCTAAACATGGAATCCGGTGGCATAAAACCCCACAAAGATAAAGGGTGGTCTATATGTTAAAGTAGAACCCATAAAAACATAGCTTTCTAGTTGGATCCACTGGCTAGTATCCTATGGTGGAACACATTAGTGTATGGAATTTGGGCCAATAATGAACACATCCAACTCTAAACTTTGTGGGTCATAAGGCATATCAATCCCGTGAGTATCGTAGTGAAAACACACCTCCCCCTACTTGGGGTTAGGAAAGGTGTCACTCCCTCACATTAGGAATGTAGTGAACCCTACA
Organism: Solanum habrochaites; assembly: GCA_027704765.1. Classification (NCBI taxonomy): domain Eukaryota; kingdom Viridiplantae; phylum Streptophyta; class Magnoliopsida; order Solanales; family Solanaceae; genus Solanum; species Solanum habrochaites. The sequence continues at coordinate 30,296,528 of JAKWJA010002499.1, read as the reverse complement.
TTCCCTATCTGGAAAGTACATCCCCTCCCTTACATGTTCACTCGCCTGCAAGATAAGTTTCTTTATTGAACAGCCTTCATTAATTTAGTTATAAAAAATAGGTAGGATATTTAGTATTCAATGTATAGATATTCAAGCACCCTACTAGTGTTTGAAAATTCTATGAACACCTCTCAATTTCCTCCATTAACTAAAACAATCATTCACCTATGTGAGTGTAAACGTAGATTTGAGAAAAACCTTTCAACATAAAAAATATGTCACACCATGTTCAATATCAAGCATGAGTCTATAGGCAGTAAACTAATGAGATCCCTCATATACCTAAAAGACACTATGCAATCAGACATCATATATCATATACATCATATCGAAAAAATTTCTATTTTCTTCCTTCTGTACTTAGAAATTAAACCGACAAACATCCGATGAGATACACAGGTGCATGTTAGGACAAGGTCCCAGTCCTTTCCCATACTATTACACCTATAAGTAATCCTAGTAAGGAATATATTACATACTTTATACATAGACATTACACGCATATTAGTGGGCATGAGTGAATATGAGAACTACCTCCTTTATTAGACCAATGGACCTATACACTGTTACAATGCATTAAGGTGAGAGTGGTTGTCATTGGACAAACATGATACATTAATGGCTATCAAAAACTTCATGAGGCATTTCACCACCCTCTTATACAATATTACCACTTCCACAATTTGATACAACACATATAGAATAGGAGACAAAACAAATATATACATTATAATCAAGAATCTTAACATTAGATATTTACCACTTTCATATAGGGTTCTGGGTTAGAGTCTATTAACCGTTTAACACATAAATGGAAGCCCTACGCAATTGTAACGGACCTGTTTAGTCATTTGAGCAGCAGATTTGGTTCTGGGAGAAAAAGGCTGAACGAAGGACCCACGACGGGACCAGTAATGGGCCGATGGACCGCGAGGGGGTCTGTTCAAAAACTATTGGAAATTTTTGAAATTGGGTACTGAGGAGCGACTCTCGGAACTCACGAACCGACACGTTAGATTTAGGGGAATCGTGGGGTCATGAACCGACACGTAGATTTAGGGGACGGTGTCGAACCGACACGTAGATTTGGGTGATCGGGGGTGTCACGACCGCCACGTAGATTTAGGGGATCGGGTAAGTTTCACGTTCCGACACATAGTAGTAGGGGATCGGAGTGTCACGTACCGACCAAGGGAATAATAAAGATAACGAGGGATCGGAACGAGTGTCACTACCGACAACACAAGGAGAAATATAGATAAGAATCTTGAAAGATGCTAATAACTCAATCTAAAGAACATGTTTCCAAAAAGATTATGGTGTGTAGCTTGAGTCTCATAGATATGGACCGGTGGTATATAACTTAATGCTTATACTGTTGCTATCATGTTAAGAATATTAGTCGATTTATGATGTTATTTGAGCAATTGATTTCTATTTTGAGTGGCCGGTGATACCTACTCAGTACTGTGTTTGTACTAACCCCTACTTTATGTTTTATCTGTATTTGTGAGTGCAGAAAACGTGCCGTCATCTTCGACTCAGCCGTAACTCTAGCCAGTCTTCATTACTAGGTATCGGGTTGAGCATGCTTCTATCTGGACTGGATTTCTTCCTCATGTCTTGATGCCTTGAAGTTCGGCATGGACTAAGCCTTTGTTATTTAGCTTTTTAGAATACTCGTAGTTTAGTAATTTGATATAGATGTTCTTGTAGTGATGACTCCAGATTTTGGGGATAATAATAGATGTTGAATTTTGAAGTTATTGAAATGGTTTTTATTAATGAGTTTAAGCTTCGCATTACTTTTCTGTGATTTACATTGAAATGTTAAGGTTTAAGATTGGTCGGTTCGCTCACATAGGAGGGGAAAGTGGGGTGCCAGTCGCGGTCCGTATTTGGGTCTTGACCAAATTGGTATCAGCGCATGAGTCGTTGGTTCATTCACACAATTGATCACAGTCTAGTAGAGTCTTAAAGAACGGTAGGGGGACGCCTTTTAAGTTTCTTTGAGAGGCTATAAGACTTTAGGAAAATCCATTCTTTCTTTCTTTCTTCGTGATATATGGCATCCAAATTGTATCTAGGTGATACAAACTGGTATCAGACATCTTCACTCTATTCCGCAGAGGTTAGAACTAGAGCAAAAGACTACGCCAACATCAACATCGGCAAGACAAGTGCATCATAGCCAGAGCCGCTGAGACTGTTAGCTCAAGAGGAACAGTGGCAAAAAAAAAAGGGAGTGGCCGCGGAACAAAAGGTCGGGGAGGCTGGGATGTCCTAGAGGACTGAGGAAAGCACTAGCCATCTGGTATAGGGCGGTGGTTTTGACTCTTCCCCGACTGAGGAAACAGTAGTTAAGTAGTAAGAGAAGGGGAGGATGGGGAGAATTGAACAAGTGCAGAATGTAGGAATTGCCACCCCCAACTACCCCAGAAATGATTCAATCAGGTTCTCGCTCTTATTTCTTTAAAAAAAGGTTTTTGGGCTTTGTCTGATCAGGGTCAGGCCCTCCAGTGTTTTCTGCACCAACACCTCCCGGTTTTAGAGGTACAACAGCAGCACTATGGCTCCTCGTATGGATGCCTCATTGGACATAGCACGTTTCACGCCTGGATACCTGGGCCTGATAATGACAAAATGATCAGCATGAACTTTTCAGTAAGTTCTGAAATTGAAACCTCCAGTCTTCAGGTGCAGAATCTGGGATATGCTTAGATTTTCTGGTTTGATTGTCATGAGCTACTACACCAAAGATGGGTTAAGTGACCGGTTTGGTGTTTGAGTTCGTGAGTTACCAGTTTCAAGGGGAACGCAAAATGTGGTGGCGGTCACAATGTTGAGTGTCAAACAACAGAGGAACCACTATGACTTTGGCCTCATTCTATAGCTTGTTGTGGAAGTATATCCCCCGGACTTGAGGGATAGGAAAAGGGATGAGTTCTTAAGCCTAGATCAAGGTAGGATGTCGGTCAATGCATATGCGGGCCAAGTTTCGTGCACATCCCAGAATGCCACCCAATTTGTTTCAGTCACAAGAGCGGATTCGCCATTTTTTGAAGGGGTTGAGATCAGAGTTGCGAATTTAAGCTTATCAGTAAGCCCGCAGCACAATCTTTTCAAGAAGTAGTAGACTTCGTAGTAGAGGGGAAGTAGTGAAGGCCAGATGAATTCACCATGGCATCGACATAGAGAGGTGCGAAAGCGAGGGTGATTTATGGTCGTACTATAGAGGACAGGGTTCCGTAGTAGGTTACTCAGTTCGACCCATTCAGTCTTCAATACAGACTGTAGTTGGGGGGGGTCCACCTCAGACCAGTCAACATTCTTGAGAGCCTATGCTTGAATCAGAGCGTGTTATGGATGGGGGGGACTAGACACATTAGGAGAAATTGTCCCAAACAGAGTTATAGACCCCCAATAGCTAAAGGTAGAGGTGATCATGGAGAGGCGTTATTCTGAAGGGACGTGGGGATGGTCGATGGTAATGGTGGTCACCAAAACTGGCCGGGGTGATGGGAAAGGAGCCAATACAACCCTCTGGTAGGGGAAACGGACAGACAAATCAATGGGGCACTGTTACTCTTTCAATGGGAGATTATGATCGGAGACATCTGAGCTGGCATCAAAGATAAATCTTACAGTTGTGAATTGCATGGCTTCTGTATTGTTTATCCCTGGATCCACATTTTCTAGTATCTTCCCCATTTGCTAATGGTTTAGTTGACTTTGTGGAATGGCTGACATGCCTATTCGGGCTTCTACCCGGGGGTGAGTCCGGTGATAGTTGAAAAAGTATATAGGTTTGGGTGGTGACGTCAAAGTTTTAGCATTACACTACCCAAGTACTATCGATTGAGGTCGGTCGTCGGTGGTCCGTGAGTTATAGAGTGTTCCCTGACGATCTTCCTGGTATGCCACAAGATTGGGAGTATTGACCTTCGGTATTGATCTTGAACCGGGTATCGCCACATTTCTATACCCCCTATAGAATGGCGCCGCGGAAGTTAAGAGAGTTAAAATCCCAACCTCAAGCGTTGTTTGTTGAGCAATGGTGCTTCATAGAACAAGTGCATCTCCTTGGGGTTTGGCTCCGGTTTTGTTTGTGAAGAAGAAGGATGGGAGTTTGCGGATGTGCAATCGACTTACGGCAGTGGCTGAACAAGGGGAAATCATAAAGAAAAGTATCTCGTCCTCGCATTGCGTTGATGACTGTTCGATCAGTTACAAGGGGCTGTGTCTTTCTAAGATTGACTTGAGATCCGGTTATCATCAATGAAAATACGGGCAAAGGATGTGCCAACGACTTCTTTTAGAACCAAGATGGTCTGACGAATTGTAGTGAGTCTTTGGTTCTTATGAATGCCCTGCTGCGTTCATGAGCTTGATGAACGGATCTTCAGCCATATCTGGATTCTTTTGATAGTTTCTGGTATTGATGATAACTGATATACATCAAGATAAGAAGGAACATGAGGAGCATTTGAGAATTGGGTTGGAAATGTTGAGGGAGAAAAAGCTTGTATGCCAAATTCTCAAGTGTGAGTTTTGGCTAGATTCAGTTTCCTTCTTGGGAACGTGGTTTCCAAGGATGGAGTTGATGTGGATCCTATAAGATGAGACAGTGAAGAATTGGGTAAGACTACTATGTGTCAGAAATAGAGGGGAGCTTTGTTGGGTTGCTCGCACACCGCTGATTGGTAGGGATCTCTTCTATTACTTCCCAACTGACGAACTTGACTAAGCAAAATGTCCATTTGTATGGTAGGATGAGTGTGAGGAAAGCTTGTCAGAAGCTTCAAAGGACTCTGTTGACTACTGCACCAATTCTCACCTTGCTAGTGGGAAGGTAAGAGTCATTGTCTATGTGGGGGATGATCCTATTGGGTTGGGTGCAGTGTAGGCAAGAGAAGAATGTGATTTCTTATTCTCAAGACAATTAAAGGGGCCTGAACGTAACTATTCCAACTATTTTTGATTTGGAATTGGCCGCGGTGGTAGTGTTTGTATTAAGCAATGGAGACCAAATCTACATATGGGGTTAAGGGTGAAGTCGATAAGAGTCATCGTAGTCTACAGTATGTCTTACTCAGAGAGATTTGAACTTGAGGATAGAGGAGGTGGATGGAATACTGAAGGATTATGACGTTACTATCTTGTATCATCCAGGAAAGGCGAATGTTTGGTAGCAGATGCTTTAAATAGAAATCGGGAGCATGGGTAGTTTAGCCCACTTACAAGTTTCTAGCGCCATTTGGCTTAGAGAGGTTCAGACTCTGGTAACGACTTTCTGAGGTAGACGTAATGAGAAAGGAGGATTCCTGGCCTAGTGTGGAGGCGCGATCTTCTTTTCTTGACATGATCAAGGGGAAGGGAAACAGTTTGATGATGAGAAGAACTATCCGTGGAATTCGGGGATTTAGTGGGTGCGAGGAGAGGTTAAAGAAGCCAAACTCGATGAGGAAGGTGTTTTGAGAATGAAGGAAGGTTATGTGTACCCCGGTTGACAATTGATCCACACTTTCTTACAGAGGGTTATAGTTCCAGAATTCTATACATCCTGGTGAACCAAGATTGTACAGTGACCTAAGCACACTTTGGTGGAGTAGAAGTAGTAGAATGAAGCGCGGACAGTTGTTGAGTTTGTTGCCAAATATCCAAAAATTGTCACAAGTAAATATGAACACTAGAGGCCCGGAGGAAACACATTAAGAATGCCCATTCCTGACTGGAAGTGGGAGAGAATGCAATGGGACTTCGTGGTTGGTCTTTCCAAAGGACATGGGCCAAGTTGACTCTAGTTGGGTGATGTTGAAGGTAACTAGTCCGCGCATTATTCCGGTCAAGGTGACTACAAGTGCAGAGAAGTTAGCAAACTTTACATCTCAGAAGTTTTCGATGCATGGAGTTCCACTTCCAATCATATCAGATAGAGGTTACGCAGTTTACTTCTAAGTTTTGGAAGAACATTGCATGTGAATTAGGTACTAGGTTGGACCTTAGTAAACTGCGTTCCATCTCAGAAACAGACGGTCAGTCTGAGGAACGATTCAGAAAGTGTTGTTGGAGGATATGCTTCGTGATTGTGATAGACTTTGGTGGCATTAGGATAGCTTCTTACCCTTAGCGGAGTTTTCATACAATAATAGCTATCACATCAAGTATTGATATGTGGCTCCCTTCGAAGAAGAATTTTATGGAGGGATGTAGGTCTCCATTGTTGGTTTCTGCATCGAGGTTAGACCTTGGGGTACTGACCTTTGGAGGGATTCGTTAGAAAAGGGTGAAATCCATTCAAGAACAGCTTTAGCGGCCTTCAGTAGCAAAAGGAGTATGCCAGATCGAGGAGTTAGGGATTTGGAGTTCATGGAAGCGTGAAAGGTTTTGCTGAGTTTCACCCATGAAGGGTGTGATGCGATTGGGAAAAGAGGTAAGTTTAGTCCGAGGTATATTAGTCCATTTGAAGTTCCTGAAGCGAGTAGGGGAGGTGGCTTATGAATTAGCTGTGCCTCCAGCACTCCGGAGTACATACGGTATTACATGTGTCGATGTTGACAGTACCATGGGGATGGAAACTATATTATCGTGGGATTCATTTTGCTTCGATGAGAATTTGTCGTATGAGGAGGGGGAAGCCTGTTGCTATTTTAGATAGAGAAGTTCGCAAGATGAGGTCAAGAGAGATTGCATCCATCAAGGTGCAATGGAAGAATCGACCGCTTGAGAAGCCACGTGGAGAGAAGGGAGGCAGAAGATATGCAAGAAAGATACCCACATCTGTTACAGATTCAGGTACTCCTTTGCCTTGTTTCTTCTTGTAATCGTTAAAGGAGAACGATGGGTCAATTGGTAATCATGTAACGACCTTTTAGTCGTTTTAGCAGCAGATTTTATTTTTGGAAAACTGGCTGAGTGAGACGACGGACCCACGACGGACCGTCATGGTGAACGACGGACCGTCGAGGGGTCTCGTTCCAAAAACACTTGGAAATTTAGAAAATTGGGGTACTGAGAGCGACGTCTCTGAACGTCACGACGGGATGCAGGACGGAACGTCACAGGCGTGCCGGACCGTTCACAGACTTTGTGGGTATTGAGTCTCTGAACCTTGCGACGACTGCACGACGGCCGTAATGGGATCTTGCGCAATCCCAGGCTGGGTCGGATTTTGTTAAGTTATGTCTAGGGGAGGTTTTGGAATTTCTGCTTTAATTACTAAAAGGGTGGGTAATGTTAATGAGTATAATTACTTGGGGGTTAAAAGAGTACCTTAAGTTAACTAGTGGGGCTATTATGCTTCTTTTATACTTAATTATAGATTATTAGGGTAAAAGAAATGAGGGTTGAATAGAATAAGAAAAAGAACAAAAGAGAGGGAGAATCGATCAAGAGAGAAGGAAGAACGCAGCTTTGGGAAGAATAGGCTTGTGATAGGAAAATATTCGGTGGGGAGGTAGTTAGGTTTTTATCTACTCGTAGTAACTCTTAATAGCGAAGGATATGTGTTAGTAGTATTATAAAGTCTTTATATAGCTATGTGTGTATGAATGATGTGATTTTAATATATGTTGGATGCAAACAAGATGATGAAGCTATGAATCCCAAATCTTGATAAAAACCTAATCTATGGTAAATGATGATTGCCTTGGTATAAAAGAAATGCTTGATGGAACTAAAAGTAATGAGATGATGAGGCCTTGGTAGAAAAGAGGTTTGATTTACATAGAATGAGATTAGCTTGGAAGGGTGTCACGGAACCGACCCGTAGAATTTAGAATAGTGGGACGGGTCTTTGTCACGAATCGACACGTAGATTAGGGATTCGGGTGAGTTGCACGACGGACACGTATATTTCGGGATGGGGCTGCACGAATCGAACACGTAGATTTAGGGGATCGGAGTAGTGTCACGGTCCGACACATAGTAGTAGGGGATCGGTGTACGACCGACACAAGAGGAATAAAGCCTAACGAGGGGATCGGAGGTGTCCACGTAACGACACAAGAGAAATATAGATATGAAATCTTGAAAGATGAATATACTCAATCTAAAGAAACATGTTCCCAAAAGAGTATGGATGGGAGGACTTGGAGGTCCTCATAGATATGAGCGGGTGATATTAAAATGATGTTTTTATACTGGTGCTATCACCTGTTAAGAATATTAGTCGATTTATGAGGAGTTATCTGAGATATATTTCGTTTCTATTTTGAGTGGCCGATGATTACCTACTCAGTAACTGTGTTGTACTGGACACGCACCCTACTTTTATGTTTTCGTCTTGTTTATTTTGTGGAGGGAAGAAAAAGGGCCTCCCCGGCGCTTCCCTCCCTAACTACTCCAACGAAACCTTTAATGACTCGTACTTAGCCTAGCCTGAACACTTATAGTTTACTCGCTGTATGCCCCGCCAGGTCGTTCAAAATAATACTGCACATAACTATCTCCTACCAAGAAAATAAGTGTACAAACAGGCACCATCTTCGACTCAGCAGTAACTCTAGCGGTCTTCATTACTCTGGATTCAGGGTGAGCTAATGCTTCTAGCGGGGTACTTGATCTTCTCTCTCATGTCTGGATGCCTTGGAATTCCGGCATGGATTGCTTTGTTATTTAGCTTTTTAGAATTACTCTTAGTTTAGTGATTTGATCATAGATGTTTCTGTAGTGATTGACTTCCAGAGTTTGGGGATAATAATAGAGTGAATTTTAGATGGTAATGAATTGGTTTTTATTAATGAGTTTAAGTCTTCCCTCATTATTTCTGTTGATATTACATTGAAATGTTAAGGTTTACATTGGTCGGTTCGCTCAAATAGGAGGGTAAGTGTGGGTTCCAGTCGCGGTCCGTATTTGGGTCGTTACAGCAATACCCTAACATGAATATGCACATGCTCATACAATAGCCACACAACCTAGATCACAACTATAATAGGAACAATTACTCATAAAATGATCAGTTAAATATCTAAATCATATATTCATCAATTTGTCTTCCAGGCCATGGTCAACAAATATATAATGACAATAATATAAACACCACCAATATAAGTTACCATACCTCACAATGTCACACAAGGCTTCATAACATTAATATAAAGAAATAGAGGAAGTAGAGGAATAGAGGCGGGAATAAGCATTCTTACAAATTCTCACCTTGATTCATCATTGAACAATACACCATAATTCATCAATAAAAATCATATATGGAAGTATCTCAATGGAATTTAAACAATTGATAAGGAAAACCTCTGTACAAGTTCGATACAAGATTAAGAATAGAACATAATACAAACCACATCAAAATACTAGGACAAGAGAATAACATAGATCATTAGCTTAATTTCCCTGCATTGATTTTAGATCATATTTCATACTTATGTTAAAGATAAGGATTGAAAACTAAACTTCAGACCTATTGAAATAATTAATTACATTACCTCAAGATTAAGGCTACAACATAGGCATGTTAGGCTTATCTATTTGCATAGAGTATAAATGACATTACCAATACTATGAACTCTCTATGGCTTTGATCATCCTTCATATTTTATAAACAATACAACCGCATTAGGAAGTATATTTAAGTATATAAGAAATCAAGACGCAATATGATTCAGGGTTTAATCACATTCGTGATTCATCACAGACTGAGCTTTTTGACTTATAACCTAAAGGGGATTCTAGATCAAATCATGGAAAGCCTTCTTAACTTGATCAGTAAGGATTGTTTACCTACAAAATTCATCAAATTATATAACTAAAACAGTATCTAGAAAGTTTGTACATGATCAAACTCTACACATCGATCTAACAAATGACTACAGGCACCATGTAGAAACATAGGTTATTCACGTTCAAATCTTCTTACATTGATCCTCATGGATCCTTCAGCATCATTTCAACATATATTTATGTAAATAAAATCATATACAATCACATAAATGTAAAAGAATAATAATTTAATCGATAGCAATTCAAGATCACAATGCCCATGCAAGGCTAAATTGTTTTGGTGAAGAAGTATGGGTTCTTCATGCAATTGGATTAAAAACCACTTCCAAATCTGTATAAAATAATCAATACATTCATATTAATCCTTTGAAATCAGTTTAAGAAAGAACCCATGGCATATTAAAGAAGGAGGACTTTGATCATATTTTTTTTCTTCTTGGAAATCTTTTAGAATTGCTCTCTAGTATAAAACCTCCAAAGCTTTATTATTCATCCATAGAAAACCTACATTGAATTTGTTTTTGAGCTTCACCAACAATGGTGGTTTCTAGAGAGAGAGAGAGTATTTTGGAAGGGAAAGGCTTAAAACATGTGGGTTGTTTTTTGAATGGGTTGATCACATTTGTTATTACTTAGATAAACCCAAAATTTCTTATATAAACCCATAATAATCAGTTTAGGCCATGGGGTTAATTTCCCATTCATCCCTTTAAATAACAGCACGCAGGCTGCCATTTGCATGCCACCTTCGAACGATGGCAATGACGGGGCGTCGAGGCCATGACGGGTCGTGCCTGGCCTCTGTTGCCTGAACCTTAGCCAAAAATTTTTAATACCTGACCAAGTCATGTATCCCTCAACGAGACTTGCCTTAAGAGCCATTGCAGGACCAACGATCCTTCGTTGGGTCCGTCAATGGACTTTGCCCAGTCAGTGTCTTAGACTACTTTGGGTCCTTCTTTTGGGGCCCTTTAGAAATCGTACCCGGATGTTTATAACATGATTATGAACCTTAATAAGTTATACCCCTTCAACACAAATTTAATCCATAATAAACAAATATAATACGTCCAAACAGTCCAAGCCCCATCATGACATACGATGAACGTCTTAGGGGCTATCTTTTTAACACCTTGGACTGTGTCGTAGTCGGTTTACCTCCCACTTATAGAAACGCATCTTCGATCATTTAACAAACATCATTTATAACCATTATGACTTTTTCAAACGCCTTTCAATACAAATTTTCAGCAGTATATACAAATGAGGCACTAAGCGACTAGTCCTTGACCGTCCTGAATCGTCCCTTGATGGTCGCACTAAGGTCTTCCACATAACTTCCAAACTTTGGCAACCTGCCTATAAACAATATAATCAGACCTTTTGCACCTTAAATCATCATTAACACCCATAACCACATCTAACCACTATATCTATTAGGTAACTTTGTATCGGAACGTCTTATTCGCCCCTCGACGTTCGACTTCCAATACCTCTAATATTTTAGATACTTACTGCCTATATACTGTATTTTAAGAATATTTAGTACATTAGAACTTTAAGAAAAACTTTTAAGGCTCTAGACACCTTAACTCATGTTTGAGGTCTTGCAAAAACTTTGCACTCCAATCTTCTCCAAGAATAGCTTCCTTTGATTTCTCTAGTTAGTTGATGATGTGTGCAAAAATGTTGAATTATATCCTTCGTGTGACTCCATTTTGATAGAAAAATCAGATGTACTATTGGCCTCTATGTATATATGACTACATGAGAACATTTCAAAATTACTGATAATGTCATAACTTGAATATCTCTCCTGTTTCGCCATGGGATGATACTTGTTTGATTAATCCATTTGCACAATAGCTCCGAATCTACTTCCCAAAAAATACTTGTCTAACCATGGTTTTCTCACACAATTCCCTGTCCATGTAATACTCTCTTAACCTCTAGCAATTTTTGTTAGTACCAAAACCTAGTGTATATATCATAGGTATAGATAATAGTCCTATAATAATTCAGCATAATTCCACCAGCCCCGATCTTCAACCTGGTTCTCTCTGCATGGCCCTTTCCATTGTGTCAATTTGTACTGAGTTTGAATGGAGGTTTTTCCCCATTATACCATGATCATTTAAATACAATACTACTGCTACATTGCTCACTCACAACATCATAACAATTTTTCAATCATAACGCCATTGAACCTTCGAGAATGTTGTGATGAGCGTGTGAAGAATTTTTTTAAAAGTAGAATGTTGAACTCCTGTTAAAATGGAAGTTTTGCCTCCATATTTCACCACACATCTATTTTTCCACAAATTCTAACAAATAATATTAGGTAAAACTTGAATTAAAATTTTTTGTGCCTCATTATGATATGATTTACTTTGCCAATGCATTAACAGACGCTTCAAGGTCGTACTGATATGAGTTTTTCCCATTAAACCTGGTATTTTGAGCTTAGGGTTTAGGGTTATAATTAAGGACATGTTTAGGGTTAGGGTTAGGGTTAGGGATAGGGTTTAGGGTTGTTTTTAGGTTTAAGGTTTTGGGATTTACAATTTTTTATTAGACATATATGTTTTAAGTGTTTTAATAATGGTTTGGTTTTTGGGCATTTTTGGGATTGGGGTTTTCGTTCATGGTTTGATTACGTTTAAGGTAGGTTTTGGTTTCGTCGTGTTTGGGTCTGGTTAAAGTTAGGTTTAGGGGTTTTTATTATGTTTTCAGTGTTTGTGGTTTTAAGGATTGAGGTTTAAAATCTATGGGGTTTGTATTATAATTTTAACCATTTCATATTTTGAAAGTGGGGTTTAGTTAGGGTTAGGAATATGAGGATTAGGGTGTCGTTTTTATTTGAGGTTTTTATGGGTGAAGGTTTAACCATTGGTTTTAAACATCTCTGGTTTCGTAATTGTTTCAGGTAAACTATCAAGATTAGGATAGGATTTTGGGGTTTTTTAGTTTTTTGGGGATTTCAGATTTTAGGATTTGATAAGGTTTAATATCAATGAATTAGTGTTTAATGTTTTTGGGTTGTTGGTCATTTATGACTTGGGGCTTTCGTGTTTATCGTAGGGTTCGGGTTGGTTACAATCGTAGTTTTCGGTTCAGGTAGGTATTTTTTAGGTTTTATAGTTAGGGGTTAAAAGATGAGTGATCGTCTCTCTTGTTTAATTTGTTTTCTTTTGGGCTTTGGGCTTAGGACTTAGGTTAAGGATTTAGGGTTTCGGTTAAGGTGAAAGTATCGGTTTAGGTTGTGTTTCTTGTTTAGGAATGGATTAGGCTTAGGTTTATTAGGGTTTAGAGTTTTTGTTTCGTTTAGTTTTTGGGGTTTAGGATTTTTGTCTTAACCATCTATTGTTTAGATGTTTAATGTTTTGGGTTTTTTGTATTTGTGTTTGGGGTTTCCAGTTACTAATTTAGGGTTCGGATTAATGTCATATTAAGGTTACGTTTGAGTAGGGTTAGTGGTTAGTATTTTTTTGTCATCATTAGTTTTTAGAGTTTGGTGGTTTAGATTTGAGGTTTAAAATCTATGGTTTTAGTTAATGTATGTGGTTTTTCAATATTTTGGGGACTAATTTTTTTCTATTTGTTAGGTGGGGGGGGGGGGACTTTTTATCTAGACTTAGGGGTTTACAGTTTGGGGTTTTAGATTTAAGGGTTATGTTAGGATTAGGGTTAGGGTGTAAGTTTCTTTAAGGTTTTATGGTTCAAGTTTTAGTGTTTGAGGTTAAGTGTTAGGAGTAGGGTTACGGTTAGGGTTAATGTTAGGGTTAATGTTAGGGTTAAGGTTTGGTCTTAGGTTGTTTTTTAGGTTATAGGGTTTGGTAATAAGGATTTTTGTTGTAATATATATCGTTTAGTGTTTAATGTTAGGATATTTGTATTTTGGTCTTTGGGTTTAGGATTTAGGGTTTATGGTTCGAGTTTTAGTACAAGTGTATAGGGTTAATGTATAGGTTAGGTTTTTTTTTCAGGTTTTTTACGGTATTTATGCGTTTAGGATTTTTTGTTTACAAAAAATTTGGTTATGTTTACTGTTTGGGTTGGTATTTTTGGGACTATGGGTTTCGGTCGGGTAATGTTTTAGGATTAGGGTAAGTTGCGGGTTTAACGGATTAGGGTTTTTTAGTGTTAAGGATTATGTGTTAAATGTTTGAGGTTAAAAATTATAAATTGTTTAGAGTTTTTTAATTTGGGGTTTTTAATATTTTCAGCTTGGGCTTCGGGTTAATGGTTTGGGGTTAGGATTAAGGTTATGAGTTAGGGTTACAGTTTCGGTTAATGTTAGGTTTAAGGACTTATGTTTCTTTAGATTTCAGGTTTGTCGTTTACGATTTGATGTATAAAATATGTTGTTTAGTATTTAATTTTTGGTTTTTTGTATTTTTGACTTAGTTTTTTTTTTACTTAGGATTTAGGTTTGACAATTTACTGTTAGGGTTAGGGTCAGGATTATGGTTAGGGTGTAGGTTTTTTATGATTTATATTTTAGGGTATAGCATTTATGTGGTAAGATATTTGGTTTAGTATTTAATATTTGGGTTTTTGTATTTTGGGCTTAGGTTTTTTTGTTTATGGTTTAATGTAAGACTAAGGTTTTGGGTGTTTTAGCTTGTTGCGTTTAGGGTTTAGGATTTGAGATTTAATATCAAATGTTTAGTGTTTAATGTTTGGTTTTTTGTATTTTGTGCTTCGGATTAAGGGTTTATGATAGGATTCGGGTTTTCATAAGATTAGAGTTTAGGTTATTTTTTAGGTTTTATGGTTTGGGGTTAAGGATTTGTATTGTAATATCTATGCTTAAGTGTTTAATGTTAGGGTTTTGGTATTTTAGGCTTTGGGTTTATGGTTTAGGGTTAGGGTTAAGGATAGAGTTAGTGTTAGTGTTTGTGTTTGGGATAGGGTTAGGGACAATGTTTAGGTTTATTCTTTAGGTTTTAGGTTTTAGGGTTTAGGATTTTTATGTTGAAAATCTATGGTTTAGTGTTTAATGTTTGGGTTTTTGTATTTTGGGCTTGGGGTTTCGAGTTAATGGTTTAGGGTTAGGGTTAGGGTTAGCATAAGGGTTAGGGTTTGTGTCAAGGTTAACGTTAGTTTTCTTTTTTAGGTTTTAGGGTTTGTGGTTAAGTATTTGAGGTTTAAAATCTATGGTTTAGTGTTTAATGTTTGGGTTTTCATATTTTTGAAAAAGGTTTAGGGTTAGGGTTAGGGTTAGGATTAGGGTTAGGGTTTAGTTTTTTTTTGGTTTTATGGTTAAAGGTTTAACATTTGCGATTAAAAATCAATGGTTTAGTATTTAATATTTGTATTTTTGTATTTTTGTTGTTTTAAAAGTACAACCCTTGTGGTGGGTTAGGGGCTGAGCAACACCCCAAGTCCATATCATTTATTAAAAGCAAAAGTACATAGAGGGAGGTATAAACCTTACCTCTGATCCTATGGTGGGTTATGAGTTTATCAACCTACTAAGGTTATTCAACTAAACCTTATTACATCGTGTTGTATTCAAAAAGAAACTAAGTACCCATGGAGGGATCCTCCTTAATACATAGTTTACTAGAATACATAAACAAGGGAGACTCTCCCTTAAAAAAAAAAGTCTATAGAAAGTAGAAGAACTGCTATCTAGAAATCCCACTATAAAAGATTATAGTCATTACAGAATAGGATTACAAAGGAACATGAAACTAAACAACCTGAAACATAGAATCCATTTAATTTTATCGTACAATATTGTTATGCCCGTATTTTTTATCGTAGGGCGCATCATGATCTAGTAACTACTTCCCGGATGAATTTATCTTAATTCCAAGTGATTAAAGAAATATTAGGCAAGGATGTTAATTCCAAATGTGATATTAAATATGAGTTGGCTAATGTAAGTGCCATTAACTTTAAGTGAGGGAGTAATTAGGGATGATAGGATTAATTTAATCAATGGGCCCACCACTCATAATTGGTGGCTGTATTAGGATTATTTAATCCAGTGGGCCCCACACTCAAGGAAAAAAGTTAAAAAGGGATCAGATATGGAGCTGGCCTTAGGGGACACGTGTAGAGGGGAGCCTCCACTCATATTAATAAATGAGGTGGCGGAATTCACTCAATGCTAATAAAGTGGTGAAAGCATTGCATGCATACCATCTTCTTCTCACCACTTGGGCTTAGGAAGCCATGGAAATGGAAGAAACCAAACCCTGCAACTTCTTGGCCAGCAGCTCCAAATAATTTTGTTAGTATCTCCTGCAACTTTGGCCAGAAGCTCCAAAAATTTTTCTTAGTAATCTCCTTGCTTGGTGTGTTAATTCTTAGATAGAATACCTTGTTAATTACCCATTAATATTAGAAGGAGGGCGTGTGACCCGTAGCTTAGGGGAAGTTTGTTTGTATTGAATGTGCTAAGTATGAACGCGAAACCATAATCGGATTTTAGTGGTGTCGTGTTGGTGCTTGGGTGTTTGATTAAAGCAAAATGCGGGAAAATTCTGTTTTGGCGTTATTTATATGTTAAATGTGATTATGAGTATATACCAAAGGCTATGACTAAGATAAGGTAGATGTGTGCGAATTATAAAACGAGTTATCGCTCATTGTGTCGTTGCTTCGTGCTATGGTGCCGAGACGGAAAGTTTTTTTGGGGGGTGCTGTTTAATATTGATTCGTTGGGTAAGGTGTATTGGTATTGCTGTGGATTAATTTGGGTGTGTCGGATTGGAACGAAGTAAGGAAAAATAGGGGAAGTGCTGCCGGATTTTCGTTTAGATTTTTTAGCTAACTACAAGATAGTTAAAGCGATGACATTATCTATTGCGGCACGATTGTTTTTGTTAGAGATTTAATAGTTGAGCAGTAAAAATTTTGGACGTGCGGCTCGACTATACGGTATGTAACGCCTAGTTTCCCTCTTCTTTGTTTGCTTGACTTTTAAAAATAAGCGAATAAATGGACAGGTTGCTTACTTACCTTAGAGGCGTTCTAGGTTGACGTATATTCTTGCTTCCACCCAAATCCTCTATATATCGCTAAGGTATGATGATTCTTTCCATACCCCTATGGTAGTGCTTCTTAGAGTCGGTTCCAATTCGTTATGTAAAGGTTCATATCTCTATAAAGTTAATCTTTGAGTTAATACTCCTTGCTGGTCAGGGTGATTTGTTCGATGAGTTATAGGATGATTTTTAATTTGCATATGGTGCTCATCATGTTATGGCTCTCCATAGGAGGTCATTGATTCATTTCACGGTCCCGAGCCGCGGTAATTTTTCGTTGCGGAGTTTCTTGGATATGTCACCGAGTCACTAACTAGAGGGCGTGTATGTATATTATGATATGATTGGTGATGAGGGATTGTTATGATGAATGATGATGAAGGAGATGACGTGATGATTATTTTGCCGAGCCACTTACGAGGAAGAACTGGCACACTTATATGTTAAAGATTATTCATGATTTCACTTGAAAAAGGTACATGTTATTAGCCAGCGAGATTTTATTTGGACGTGCCATATTGGTATACTGTCTATCTTTACATTATGCTTTACATACTCAGGACATGGCCATACTGACCCCCCTTTCCTCGGGGCGCGTTCATTGCCCGCAGTGTAGGACGCCAGTTGTGATCCTCCCGCATAGGGATATATACTCTGCTGATTGGGAGAAGGGCCCAATGTTCGGAGGCCCCGTTAATTTTGGTACATAATTGTGTAGGCTTTTGATCGTCTATGGGTCTGGCGGGGCCCCTGTCCCGTCGAGTTTCACTACTGTACTCTTAGAGGTCAATGTGGACATTATATGGGTGTATATATATATGTTTTGGATAATGGTTGGCATTGGTTTGTTTAGATTATCCGCTTGTACAGGGGCAGCTTGTCGGCTGGTACATCCATTGTATTGTGTCGTGTCAGCCTTGTCGGCTACGTATGTTATTATGCTTGATGAGTGGGGCCTTGTCGGCCCACGTATGTTGTTGCCAGTTGAATGGTTATGACTCGACTTATGAGACAGGGAGGGGGTCCTCTTTTCACTATAGATGACGTTGGGGTTGCTGATGTTGATTAACATCCATATTGTATTACTTTATGTGTGGTTTATACTCAGCAGTTTTATGGGGTGCCGAAAGGAGGCCACTAGTCACGGGCCCCATCGGGTCTGTCTGACAAGAGTGGTATCAGAGCGGTCTTCCTCGGAAGTTCCTACAGGACCAGTGTATGTAGAGTCTTGTTATCGTGTGTGTTGTGCACAAACATTATAAACAGGAAGCCTACAGGACCATTGAGGTGTCATTCCCTTCTTCTATTTCTAGAATCGTGCGATAGAGCAATATTAACAGGATAATCCTCTCTAACGAATCCGTGTGTTTTCAGCTATGCTCCAAAGGAAAGCGACAGCCGCCCAGAAGGGTAAATCGGAGCAGAAAGGTACTAGCAAACCCGGAGAGATACTAGGGGGAACGTACCGTCTATGCCCCCCGGTATATGCCTCCAGTAGGAGAAGTTCTGATACACGCCACCACCTGAGGAGCTCAGAGAAGCAACAGCCTCCAGTTCGGGGGGACCCACCACCAGCCACCCCGAGGGCCCCAAACCCCTGAACCTCCAGCTCCTAAACCGGGGCGGAGGATAGGGCCATGAGATTATAGGTTCAGTTGCTGACTAGATTGTGGCAGTTAGGATCGCAGGCATGGACTGGAGTTGCATGTCATGCGGCACAGATCTGATAGATTAGGGATCATGGATTCTTAAGTTGTAATCTCCAGCGTTCTTTTGGAGTTCAACGGGCCCCAGGATGATCCGCAAGAGTTATTGTCAGATGCAGCGTACATTGCGGATAATTCAAGGGCCTCGGCGACCGAGTCTGTTGAGTTGATCTTTCAGCCAGGTCATATGGCACATTGCTTGGAATGTAGGCAATTGCATAAGAATGTAGAGGATCGGAAACGGGGAACGTCATCCAGATAGATATTATAATAGAGGCCGCATAAGGAGGGCATAGATAGCAGGTTATCCTGACGAGTTTGAAGGAGGCAGTCTTTCGCAGATGTTAGATTATCTTCCAGCCAGCACAGAGTGCCCCCCCACGTTTCATTGGGATATTGGAAGCTGGTCAAAGCTCTAGGGCCGTCAGGGGTCAAGTAGGCAGGGGTTTTTTGGACCAGTCGAGGGCCAACTTTGCATCGGTGTTTCGTTGTGGTAGGCACATACTGGCGAAAAGGGTCGTTGGAGGCTACAGGTGCGTGTTTTCTTACGCCTTCGGGCCATACTATGAGGGAGTGTTCACTTTAGAGGTGAGTGCTGGGTGGTGGATGACACAGCATACTGGGTCCGTTGATGGTTCATTCTTATTATGTTGGATATGCGCCCACGGGGCGCAGGGTGGTAGTCAGCGCAACAGGCGTGGTAGAGGACGTGGTGGACTTCCTTGTTATAGTGTCCCTTGAACCGTATTATATGCTTTGGACTAATAGCAGGATCAGGAGGCGTCACGTAATTGTGTGATCACAGGTATATTATCACTATATCTCCCGGAAAGTGTGTATGCATTGGATAGACCAGGGTAACCTTATCATTTATATCTCCCTTTGTTGACTTAGTAGGCTCGGAATATAGTGTGAGTTGATAGAACCATTTGACGGTTAGCTACAACTGTTGGGAGAATTTGTCATCGCTACGCGAGTATATAAGAATTGTTCAGTAGGTATATATGTCGTCCGTACGTAGAAGATCTCATGGAGGTGAACTATGATTGGTTTGATTATGTATAATGGGCATGGATTGGTTGGCTGCTTGTTATGCAAGTTTATTGCAGGAGGAAAGAGAGGTTCGATTTCAATTTACAGGGAACGGATGATAGAGTGGAAGGGGAGGACAGTATCGCCGAAAGGTTAAGTTCATTTCATACCCTTAAGGATGGGCAAGAGGGTTAGAAAAGGCTCTATTTACAATCTGATCGGTCGTGCATGAATTAAGGCAGAGGCACCGACTCTTAATTCAGTCCCGGTAGTTAATGAATTTCCGAGTATACCCGAGGAACTTCAGGTCATTCTCAAGGAACGAGAGATAGTTTATATAGGATGTACTGCCAGATACACCGCCTATATAATTACTCCTTATAGAATGGCACCTCTGAGTTGAAAGAGTTGAAAGAGAACTTGAGGGGATTTTGCTAGAAAAGGCCTTCATCAGGCCTATACGTCACTTTGGGAGCCCGGTACTGTTTATTGGAATAAGGATGGGCGTTGCGGATGGGATTGATTATAGGCAGCCGAACAAAGAAAACTAAAGAACAGGTATCCCCTCACAAGGATTACGATCGTATTTGACCTAGTTGCAGGGTGCAAAGTGTTTTTTCAAAGATTAGACCGCGGCACGTTATAATCAGGGGCGGGTAAGGAAAAAAAAAAAAAAAAAAAAAACTGGTAGGCAGATCTTCCAAGGATGGCATTCCGACCCGATATGGGCATTATGAGTTGGTGCTATTTTTTGGGCTGACTAATGGATCCCGCAGTGTTTATGGATTTAAATGAATCGAGTATTTAAACCATTCCGTTATAGTTTGTATTGTATTTATAGATGATGTTCTGGTTCTATTCAAGTTCATAAAAGGAGTATGACAGGACTCTTAAGGACGGTATTAGGGTGCTTCAGCACCAGAAGTTGTATGCTACAATTTTCTACAGGCAGAGTTTTGGTGTGGACTTCAAGTGGCATTCTTTGGCGGCATATTATTGGAGCTATGGTATACGGGTAGGGGACACGCAGAAGATTGAGGCTGGTTTTAAAGGACTTTTGACCCAGACCTAGACACCTACTGAGGTACGCAACTTTCGGGGTGAGCAGGATTACAGGAGATTCATAGAAAAGTTTTGCCTCAATTTCGTTGCCTTTGAAAAGGCTAAATAAACAGGAAGCCAAGTAAGTGGATGGATGCTGTGAGCGAAAACCTCCAGCTATTTGAAAAGACAAATTGACTACAGCGCCCAGTACTTAACTCTTCGCGAGGGGACCAGACGGCTATGTTATTTTTGTGATGGTCGGGTGTTGGCTTAGGGTGGGGGGTTTTGGGGATTTTGTTTTTTTTTTTTTTTGTTGGTTTATGGATGAAGCTGGCAAAGGTAAGCCATTGCCTCCCGACAGCTTAGGAAGAATGAAAAAGAACTATCTACCTCACTATCTGGAGCTTAGGGTCATGGTTCATGCTTGAAGATATGGAGACATTATTTATATGGTGTCCAGGTGCACATCTATCAGATCATAAGAGTCTCCAATATATTTTAAACAGAAGGAGTTTGTTAAAACGTACGCAGAGGCGGTGGTAGAGTGCTAAAAGATTATGATGTTGGATATTTTAACATCCAGGGAAAGCGAATGTTGTAGAAGATGCTCTTGCCGTAAGGGTTCCATGGGTATCTTGACCGATTATGTACAAACCAGACAAATGGAGGGAGCTTGGTTCGGGAGATTCAGCGGCCAGCCCCCCCCCCCACCACCAGGGGGGGGGGGGGGCTTGGAGTCCGTCTGGCTAATTAGAAGATAGGTGAGTTTCATATTCGAGAGGTGAATGAGTCATCAATCAGATGAGGGTAAAGAGGACACCAATACAGGACCCTATTTTGGCAAGTGTAGAGGATGCCTCTTCAAAAAGTCAAATACCCCATTTACGGGTTACACCGACGGAGTGTACGATTATGAAGGCAGATTATGTGTACCCGATACAGCGGGGCTCTACGACGGCAGGTATATGGGAGAGGCACACTTTGCCCGGTATTTATTCACCCAGGGGTCAACAAAATGTATCATGACCTCATATTGCTTTATATTGGTGGGCTGGCATAAAAAAGTACATAGCGGAGTTGTTGCTTAGTGCCCGGACCATTGTAACAGTTCAAGATCCGAACATTCAAAAAGCATGGTGGATTATTACAGATAGAGATCCCAACTTGGAAATGGGAGATGATTAATGTGGGCCTTATACAGGATTACCTCGCACTCACGGAAGTATGACTCTATGGGGTTATTGTAGATAGGTTGACGAAAATCGACCCATTTTCTTTCCAGTCAGATATATTCGGCTGAAGATATGCGACGGTTAATGTCAGGGTGGAGGATAGTGAGACTTCATGGGTTTTCACGTGCCATCATATCAGACAGAGAGCTCAATTTACAGCCAACTTTTGGGGAGATCGTTTCAGAACGGGATTGGGGACACAGGTGAACCTTAGCAACATTCACCCTAAGGATTGTGGGCAGGCTGCGCTAATATTCAGGACATTACAAGATATGTTGAGGTCCTGTATATTGAATTCAAGGTTTAGCGGGATGACACTTGCCGCTCATTGAGTTTGCCTATAATATAGCTACCATTCTAGGTACACAGATGCACATACGAGGGCCTTATATGGGAGGGATTGCAGATCACCTATTGGTTGGTTGAGTTGGCAAGACTAAGTTAATAGGAATCGATGTGAGTCAGCAAAAGTGTTGACAAGGTGAAACTTATGCAAGAAAGATTATTCGCAGCCAGAGTTAGAAATAAGTCATATGCAGATTAATCGGCGTCGATGATTTGGGTTAGATTGGCTGACTGCGTATTATTCCTGAAGGTATCACAATGAGGGGGTGATGAGATCTACAGGGGAAGGGAAGCTCAGTCCAAGATTACATTGGGCCTTATCCGATTGTCGTAGATAGGCATGCGCTTTTGCATATGAGTTGGATCTATCCATCTGATTTGGGAGGCGGTACAATCCGTCTTCATTGGATCGAGCTACGTAAATGTATTGGTGATCTTCTAGAGTATTTCCCGTTAGATGATTTCAGGTAACCGAGGAGTTGCATATGAGGAGAAAACCTGTGCTATACTTGATCGCCAGGTTAGAGGTTTTAAAGTAATAAGGATTGTGGCTTCCGTTCAAAAGGGTTTGTGGCAACAATTAATAGGGAGAGATGGAATTGGGACAGCGGAAGACGAAATGAAGAATAAAGTATCCTACTTGTTCCCCGTACCTGCAGGTAATGCATTCCTAGCTTTACTATATTGATTGATAAACGAAGATTATGTAGTAAGTTGGATTGTGAGGCATCTGGTAAGGTTACGAAATGCAGTTGAAAAAGTATAACTGTTAGAGAGACTTTCGCTAGAAGTTGTTTTGTAAGACCCCTAACTTAACTTTCGGGGCCGAATGTTCCTAACGGGGAAGGATGTTATGCCTCGTATTTTTTTTACGTAGGCGCATAATGATCAGTAGAGTAAGTCAGGGAATGAATTTATCTGTAAGTTAAATGGGATTTGTTAAAGAAATATTAGGCAAGGATGTTAATTCCATAATGTGATATCGTAAGTAAGAAGTTGCTAATGTAAGTGACATTAACTTATTGAGAGATTAATTAGTGGTGATTGGATTTAATTTAATCAGTGGGCCCCACCACTAAATTGGTGGCTTATTAGGATTTAATTTAATCAGTGGGCCCCCCACAACTCAAGGGCAAAAATTAAAAAAGGGATCAGATATGTTAGCTGGCCTTAGTGGGACACGTGTCGAAGGGGGCGGGCCTCCACTTCCATATTATAAAGGGGTGGAGGAATCCACTCAATGCTAAATAAGTGGTGAAATACATGCTGCATACCAACTTCTTCTTCACTTACTTGGCTTAGGAGCCCATGGGAAATGGAGAAACCAAACCCTACAACTCTTGGCTAGCAGCTGGCAAAAATTTGGTTATAATTCTCTGCTTGGTTCGTGTTCATTATTAGAAGACCTGGTTAATTACCCATTAAAGTAGAAGGGGGGCGTGACCAGAGATTAGGAAGTGTGTTTTAGTATGGGAATGTGCTAATAATATGACTAACCATAATCGGATTATTCAGTGGTGGGTCGTGTTTGTGCTTGGCTGTTTTTGATTAAATCAAAATGCGGGACAATTCTATTTTGGCTTATGTAGATGTTACTGTGATTATTGACTATAGACTCCAAAGGATGAATACGAATAAGGTATATGTGTTGCGAATATACAACGATATGCGATCAGGTGTGTCGTTGCTTCATTCTATGGTTCCGAGACGGAACGGTTTTGGGTGAGGGGGATGGGGTAATATGATTCGTTGGGTTAAATGTGATATTGTATTGATGTGGATAATTTGGGGTTGGTTGTCGGTTGGGACGAAGTAAAGGAAAATAGGGGAAAGTGCTGCCGGATTTTCGTTATTGATTTTTTAGACTTACAAGATAGTAAAGCGTGACATTATCTATGCGGACGATTGTTGCTTGTTAGAGAGTTTTATAGCTTGAGAACTAAATTTGGACGTGCGGCTCGGGAATATACGGTATGTAACGGCCTTCCTTTTTCTTTGTTTGGACTGACTTTTAAAATAAGCGAATAACGGCAAGGTTTTATGACTTACCTCTAGGCGTCGAGGTGACCGAATATCTTGATTCACAATCTCCTTCTATAGTATAGGGAAGGATATGATTGATTTCCAACATATGGTAGTGCTTCTTTAGAGTCATTTAGATTTTAGTTTCCATATCGTATTAAAAGGGTCATATCTTGATCAAATGTTAATCTTTGGTAATACTCCTTGCTGCGTCACGTTGATTGTTCTATTGGAGTTTTATAAGGAATGATTTAATGCATATGTTGCTCATTAATGTTCTGCTCTTCCGTAGATGATTTATCATTTCACAGAGGTCCCGAGCCGGGTAAATGTTCGTGCGGAGTTTCTTGCATCTGTCACCGAGTCCCTTACTAGAGGGCCGTCGGATGTATATTATATATTATGATTGGTGATGAGGATGGTTTATGATGATGATGATGACGGAAGATGACGTGATGTAGTATTTTGCCGAAGACCCTACTAGGGAAAGCTGCGACACCTTATATGTTAAAGATATGCATGATTTTCACTTAAAAAGTCTACATGTGTAGCGATATTTTGTTTTGACTTGCCATATTGGTATCCTGTCATCTTTAACTTATGCTTTAAATACATCAGTACATGTCCGTACGACCCCCTTCCTCGGGGGCTGCGTTTCATTTCGCAAGCTGTGTAGACGCGCAGTTCGGTTGTTTCCTCCTCCTAGGATTGTACTCTGCTGATTGGAAGAGTCTCCACTATTTCGTGAGGCCAGTCGTTTTTGGTGCATAACTTTTGTGTAGTCTTTTTGCTCGTTGATGGGTTTTGGTGGGCCCCGGTCCCAGTCGAGTTTCACTACTGTACATTACGACGGTTAGTGGACCATATGGGGTTGTATATATATGTTGTGGATAATGGTTAGGGACTGGTTTGTTTGGGGGCAGCTTGCGGCGGCGTACATTCATTGTGTATTGTGTAGTGGCAGCCTTGTCGGCTTACGTATGTGATTATGCTTTAGATAGTGGCGGCCTTGTCGGCTCGCGTATGTTGTTGCATTGAATGGTTATAATCCTTATGAGAAGGTCATCTTTATATATTAGATTGACGTTGGGGTGGCTGGATTTGATTAAATTCCATATTGTCTTAGTTTCAGTTGGTATACTCAGACAGGTGGGGTATGTGGGTTGTCAAAAAACGCGGCACTAGTAACGGACCATCGGGTTGGGTCGTGAACAAATATGATTTAAAAGACCTCTACTATAGCTCTAGTAAGTAGGGCCTTTCAATGTTCCCATGACAAGGATCATTTGTTAAAAAAAAAGAAACAAAAAGCCGAAACTACAAAAACCCAAATATTAACCCTAAACCCTGACCCACCTCAGGGGTCATTCTTATTAAAACAAAAAATCCCAAAATCCCAAAATCCAAACATTAAATACTAAACCATATATTTTAAACATCAAATGCTAAATGTTGAACCATAAAATCTAAAAAAAATCCTACACCATAACCCTTATCCTAACCCTAAGCTAAACCCAAAACCCAAAACCCAAAGTCCAAAAAAAATTTTTATTCCAAAATACAAAAACCCAAACATTAAACATTAAATCCTAGATTTTAAACGTGAATCCTATACAAAAAACCTTAAAACCTAATCCCTAACCTTAACCCTAACCCTAACCCTAACCCTAAACATTTAAACCCAGATTCCCAAGCCCAAAATACCAAAACCAACATACTAAACACTAAACCATAGATTTTAAATCAAAAATCCTACGTCGCATAACGCAAAACCTAAAAAAAACCTTAAACCCTAACTCTTAATCTAACCCTTCCCTAACCTCTAACCCGAACACTAATTATATCTTTAACCCTTACCCTAACACAAATACCAAAAACCCTAATATTAAAACACTAAACTATAGAATTAAAACTCAAAATCCTTAACCCAATACCTAAAAACCTAATAGGACAACCACACCTAACCCAACCTTACCAAAACCCTACATACCCCAAGCCATCAAAATACAAAACCTGATATTAAAAAATAAAACTATGATATTAAACCTAAAATCCTTAAC